>JABSSZ010000695.1:0-44552 GCA_013755755.1 Fusarium sp. NRRL 25184
CAAAACACCATCATCATGTCTACAGCTTTTGTTCAGCGCCCTGCTCCCGACTTCTCGGCTACTACCCTCTTCCCTGGAGGCGAGTTCAGAGACATTAAGCTCTCTGACTTTAAGGGACAATGGTACGATTCACGCTCCCCCTGAGAACCTGGATGGTTGTACTGACTGAGGCTTCTGTTCTGTAGGGTCGTTCTTCTCTTCTACCCCATGGACTTCACCTTTGTCTGCCCTACCGAGATCATCCAGTACAACAACGCCCTCGACCGCTTCCGCGAGATCAACACCACCGTCCTCGGCGTTTCCACCGACTCCCACTTCACCCACCTCGCGTGGGTTGAGAAGCCCCGCAAGCAGGGCGGTCTAGGCCCCGACCTGGAGCTCCCCCTCGTCGCCGACAAGTCCACCAAGATCTCGCGCAGCTACGGCGTTCTCATCGAGGACGAGGGCATCGCTCTCCGCGGCCTCTTCATCATCGACCCCAAGGGCGTGCTCCGCCAGATCACCGTCAACGACCTCCCCGTCGGCCGCGACGTCGAGGAGACGATCCGCCTCGTCAAGGCGTTCCAGTTCACCGACGAGTACGGCGAGGTGTGCCCTGCCGGATGGCAGGAGGGCGGAAAGACCATGAAGGCTGATCCCAAGGGAAGCCTGGAGTACTTTAATGAGCAGGGAGAGAATGGTGAGTCCCGGAAGCGACCCAGGACTGAATAAACAATCGGACCTGGACACCATTCGTGGACAGCGCAAAATGAACAGTTGTTTAACTAAGATTTGTAATATTACAGGAGCTAAGGCATAGATATTAGATTCCAATGAGACTCGAATTCCAATCAACACCCGCCAGTAAAGAAGAGAAGAGAAAAAAGACCGCGCTGCTACCGGTAGCATATGACGAACGATCCAACGCGATAATAACGAAACGATCCTTATGTTTATGGAGGGCGCGATGCACTTGGTGTCAATTGAGTGCGA
The DNA here is from genome assembly GCA_013755755.1 of Fusarium sp. NRRL 25184. NCBI lineage: Eukaryota > Fungi > Ascomycota > Sordariomycetes > Hypocreales > Nectriaceae > Fusarium > Fusarium sp. NRRL 25184. The sequence continues at coordinate 973 of JABSSZ010000695.1, forward strand.
CCGGTCGTCTTTGACGAGATACGATTAGAAAGTAGACTTAGACATAGACTATAGACATTCCTTGAACAATGTATATTGATTGACGATATTTACTCCCGATTTAATCGTGAATTGATGTCTTGCACGGCATTGAGCGTTGCACCGTTAGTGAATCATCCTCCCACTGTGAAGGCCTGAAACGCGTCACACTCAACAAAACTCAAAATCATCACCCTGGTTACCGCATTTCCGTCGCAATACCCGGAACTGCTTGACACCTGAGGCTGCGACACATGATTGCTTCAATGCCAAGTTCAACGATATGTTCTGTTCCTCGTGAGATTTTCTATGAATCTTAATATTTCTCGAACTCCGTTTGAGCTTTATCTTATGGCGAACTAGTAAATTTAATCACTAACAAAGAGGAATTATCTTCCGAGGTTTTGGTGTATTTTTATCACTTCCATGTAAAAAGACTCCAATGCTCATGGAACGATGAATAGCATCGAGAATTGTCCTATGGCAGAATAAATCGCAAAAACATATCTCACCTAATCTGAGAATTGTTTGATGCTTTTGTAAGCAATTTCTCTACTCTTTCTTGCAAGTCTACTCCTGGTCGCAATTAAGCATTAAGTTATTTAATGTCAACTTAGGGTAAGTCTGCCCCAATACTGGATCAAGAACGAATGTTACATATTCTCAGTCAATGGATCCCACTCCCATAGAGGCGAAGGAGGCCCAAACTCATGCTGAAAACGCTCAAAGTACGCCCACGTATCATCCCCCCAGATGTTTCGAGGTCCCGGCTGAGGCCTAAAATCCAGCCCTTGTCGAATGTCCTCTCTGCACATATCCCGTTTATATAAGATATGTCCATCTCCGCACGTAACCCACTTCTTTCTGTCCTCCAGTTCGACTTCAAAGGTGCGTCTCACTGGGTCGAGATTTGTTATATGCTCGTGTTCTGTGCTAAGGGAACTGAGGTGAAGACTCTCCAAGGCAGGCATAGTCTCGATACATGAGAAGACGGTTGACCACAATCCGTCCACTAGAAGAATGCCATCAAGAGACAGCTTTGTAATAGTGGGATGGTTTGTCAAGAATAGAATAATACTATCTGGTTTCAGAGGAAGACCGCGCAGAGAAAGTTCCCTCAGATAGCTGAGTCTGATGCTCTGGCTAATATGAGCGAAAGCTTTAGTGTATTCTGGAAAAAGGATATGGTCCAATTGATGGTGATGAAGACCCAGGGACGTGAGATTGGGCATATATGTAAGAATTGTTGCTGCGCCCGTAAAATCTTGCTCATCATACTCAGGATGTTGATTGAGCCTGTAGGGAGACTTTGCTGCAAAAGCATGACGAAAAAGATACTCTCCCTGGGTAGGCGATGCCTCAATGAGTGTATTTGTCGAGAAGCTTAGCCCGAAGGATTTGATGTTCTTGAAAGCCGCTACCAAACTACCTGGGTTCAGCGTTCTCAAATGATCTTCAACATGTCTAAGCTGCACACTGCATAATGGCGTGTCGGGAAAGACCCCGAGCGTTTCAAGCTCAATCCTGCTGCGCGATATGGCTGAGGTGACGATGCGGAATGTTTGCGACGCTGCTGTCCAGATTGAAGGCCAACTTGAGTTCTGGTTGGCGGATCGATACCATCGATAATGATCAGCTGGACGGCAGGTCTTGTTACGGCCTGCGATGATGCAGGCGTCTAGACTGATAGCACGAAGATTGGCAGCAATTTCAAGGATGATTGACAGCAAGTCAGTGACCTGGCTGACGTCTGTGTTTGTATCTTGTTGGATTCTTGTCTGCATCCATTCAAGATCTTGCTGCGCCTCTTGTACTTCTTCTTCCGTACAAGCTACGCTTCTCACACGCAGATTCTCGACGCGGTGGTGATAGTTCTCTGTATCATGCAGCAATTCGTCCTTGTCAAATCCAGACCATTTCTTTCTTGTTTCAACAGTAGCCTGAGCTGGCTGGGTATCAAAGAGCGTTGCGACAACGGTGAGGTCTTGGAGTAGGGGTCCCAGCTGAGGATGGGTAGCTCTATCTCGGAGAGAGTGCAAGCTATCCAGTGATAAATCGGTCTTGGCGGATCTGAAGAAACGTGAGTGGATGGTGTTGGTGGATAGCTGGCGTGACGTGAGACGTAAGTTGGTGAAGGTTGTAAGATCGAGATGTTGGATGATTATATCGAGTGGCATTCCAGGCAGGTGACTTAGTCGGTCAGAAGGCATCTGTACCAAAGTCTCTTGGATAGTCATGCTGAGAATATTCGTGGCCGTTTACGAGATATGTTGCGCCGGAATAAATACAGAAATAGGTGATTGCTAACGGGCGGAATCACGAAGCATCAATCCAGAAAGAGAGAGTATAACACCAAGTCACGCGAAGGGTCCTTAGCCCTCTGTAAAATGTTCATGATGGATGATGATTACGAAGTATCACGGAAAATTTAATATCGCAAGAGTAAGCATGCTGCTGAAGCTGAACTCGCGAGACTCAGCCGCACCTAGCCCGCCAAGCCAGCCAGATAAGATAAGGCAGGTGAGATAAGATAACGACTCAACCTGTCAGACTCGCAAGAACTGCAGTCTACAAACAGTTCACCCAAAAAAAAAAGAAAACATCTTTCGCAAGGAACTCCCCAAGACTATTTATCTAACGTCAATTGAAGACCCTCCTGCCGCAAGATCCGTGATACAAGACTTGGCGGGGTTTTGTTTCAGGATAGTCAAGATGAGACCTTGACAGCTAACCCAAAACGCTGGTGAAGAAGCCAACTCATCCCAAGTTCGTATAACATCAGTCATTTCGTAGATAAAATGTGGTAACAAGGCTGAAACGAATAAACGGGGTCTCCAAGGCCGGGACCAAGGTCTTCCGCTGCAGGGAAACATCGGCCAGGAGGTCGCCAAGCCCGCTATGAACCCCAAATGCAACGGTTTCACAACAGGGGGTCAAGGCTCTAAGGTTAATGTTATGCCTCTTAAGCTTAACGGCGAACCCTAACACTACTCTATTATGCTTGATATCGGGCAGGGGAGGGAGCTGAATCAATGCCGAGACAAGTGCACATCGCCAAGAAGCCTCCTCCAAACACAACTCCCTGCGGCCTGCCAACTTTCCGAGCTGGGAACGAGGCATGAGAAATAGCAAAAATCATGACATTTGGGGCGGATTCAACACCGGCCGAAGGGTAGCCATGTCTCATGTTCCTTGAAGGAATGCGACGCCAAAACATCATGGCCAAGACGAAGAAAAACCTCGCTTTTCCCGCGCCTTTAGCCTTTTCTGTCTTTTCATCCCTTTCACTCTCTTTTTTTATCTTTTCGCTCTATTTCCGCCTGGAGCGTGTTTTGTGATCGTCTACAATTCGATTCGTTTTTGTCGTTTGTTTCTTTTAATTTATTTACCTGTCGTTCATTTTATATCAACAACGCGATCTGGTATCGCCGAGTCGACTTTCCTTCCTAATCGCTTATCCTTAATCAAGAGGCTGGCCTGCCATGCACTTCTCAACAATCATTTCTGCTTCAGCCTTTGCGGGTCTGGCGACTGCTTCTCCGTCGTTCTTTCGAAGAAATCCTCCCGCCGAGGTGGCCGCGCCTGTGGCATGCGAGCCAGTCACTGTTCATGAGACGGTTCATGAGACAGTGCATGTGACGATACCTGGAGAGGTTGTCCATGAGACGGTGCACGAGACTGTTCATGTGACTGAGGTTGTGCACCAGACCGAGACAGTGCATGCGACCGTGACAGAGGTCCAGCATGTTCCTGTCGAGAAACCAGTCACAGTTATCGAGACTTCAATCGTCCATCAAGAAGTCGAGAAGCCCGTCACAGTCATCGAGACGGTTCACCAAACGATCGAGCAACCCGTTACTGTGGTTGAGACTTCTGTTGTTCACCAAACAGTTGAGCTGCCTGTTACAGTCATTCACACCCAGCCTGTCGAAGTCGAGGTCGAAAAGCCAGTCACAGTTGTTGAAACTGTCCACCAAACGATTGAACAGCCAGTCACAGTTGTCGAGACATCTGTCGTACATCAGACCATCGAGCAGCCCGTTACCGTCATCCATACCCAACCAGTCGAGGTCGAGAAGCTTGTTACAGTGGTCGAAACTTCAGTTGTTCATCAGACCATTGAGCAGCCTGTCACAGTCGTTCACACTGTACCAGTCGAGGTTGAGAAACCCGTGACAGTCATTGAGACTTCTGTCGTGCACCAGACAATTGAGCAACCCGTCACTGTCATCCATACCCAGCCCGTCGAGGTTGAGAAGCTTGTCACAGTTATTCATACCCAGCCAGTCGAGGTGCCAGTCCAAGTACCAGTAACCGTCATTCACACTCAACCCGTTGAAGTACCCGTTCAGAAGCCCGTGACAGTCATTCATACATCTGTGGTCGAGAACATAGTCGTTCATACTTCAGTAGTCGAAGTCGAGAAGCCTGTCAACGTGGAGGTGCCCGTCACAGTGGTGCACACCCAAGTCGTCGAGAAGCCCGTTCAACAGATCCACACTGTCGAAGTTGAAAAGCCTGTTGAGGTCGTTCACACTGTCGAGGTCGAGAAGCCAGTTCATGTCACTGTTATCCAGACAGTCACCGAGCACGTCGCTGCTCAACCTACCGCTCATCCGGTCGAAGCTCCCCAGGAGCATCCCGTCGTGGTCATTGAACAGCCCAAGCATGAAGCACCACCTCACGAGACAGTTGTCGTCGAGGTCCCTGAGCACACACCAGCAGAAGAAGTTGCAGCGCCTCACGAGACTGTCGTAGCTGAGCACCCCGCCGCGCCTCCAGCTCACGAAACACCAGTTGTCGTCGAACATCCCGCTGCCCCAGCGCCACCAGCCCATGAGACGGCCGTCGTCGTTGAGCACCCAGCAGCACCAGTCGCTACAATGGGCCACGAAGCGCCCGTTGCTGAACATCCCGCTGCGCCAATAGCGACCATGGCGCACGAGGCTCCTGCAGCTGAGCACACCGCTGCATCTCAGCCTGCGGAACCTCATGAAGGTGCAGGCGAGATGCCCATCGCTGAAGCTGAAGCCCTACAGCACCCTGACATCCCTGTCCTTCTACCTTCTGGTGGAGTGTCGGGTAAGAATGCCACAGTGGCGCCCACATATCCTGGACGTCGCGCTATTGTTCGCAGATGGTGATTTGACTAGATTGCTGTACGAGTAAATAAACACTCATCATGATACCTTAGAATGGAAGAGGATGGAAAGGATAGCGCAGGCACAATAATAATGATCTGGACATGGTTGGCCTGGGATAAGTCTTGGATAGGATAAATGACTACAAATTGACATAAAATTTCCAAGTCTCGTTGCTATATGGTAGATGTCTATGTGAGTAAGCTTTGTGCAACTGGATTTCTGTGTGCCTCATGAATGCCTGAGCTCTACGGAGTAGGCTGACTTAAATTTCCCCGGGCTGTTTGACATCACGTCCCCATGATTACTAGAGATGGGTTCCTTCATATCGAGAATCCTCCCGCTAGGCAAATCCGATATCCCGTTCAACGCCACAGGTAACTGCTAAGTCCTATCCTGCGCATTGATGAACTTGAAGATATGGTCCTTCACCAACCCCAGCACGGCTTTCTTCGTTTCCCCCAATTTATCCCTCAGAGCCTTTTCCAAGTTCATCAAACCAGGTTTTTTATTTAGAATATCAATTGAATTTCCATAAGATCTGTAATTTACATTTGGTTCATCATTGGTGACGTTGATGTCTAGACCACTCCCTTTCTCGATGGCTTGTAGCGTGATAGTCGTTGTCCATTCGATTCAGACGTTGCCTCCATTTTCACATTAGCGAGTGGGACATCGATAAGGCCTTTGTTTGGGTTCGCGTATGTCATGACCATAGACGTCGGATTTGATCTGGATGGTTCCTGTACAGAGACGGGGCTGATGTCGCTGTTTCAGTAGGCATTATTGGTCCATTTGTCCTCTCCAAGGCCAGCAGCAAAGGCCAGGTTTTCAGGGTCTCGTTTCTTGAAGCCCTCATGCCATCTGGGGTTGGAATTGCGAATCAGCGGATACTGGTTTCAGTTCAAGTTGACTTTTCTGAGGGATCCATTGTCTTGCGGCTGGTCTGGCGGGGACTAAATTAAGATTGAAGAGAGAAAACCACACGCAGTTCGGCCTTTGGTGACAAGCTGTTCACCTCCAATGCTAATCGGACCATCAAGATACTGGAGCAGAATAATCAGACTGGCATCTGGCAGCCTATGGTGGACGTCATTCTCCCCGGTTCTGGAACATGATCATGATTTCTTCTTACACGATCTATTTTGTGCTCTCGAACAAGGACGAAGTTCCTTACTCAACACAACCTTGTAGCTGTCAGCTCCTACACAAACCGAATTGACTGTCAAAGGGTAGCCAATGAGACTTGGCTCAAACCGACAAAGGAGGTCCTTTGCCTATCTATACTATCTCTGGTCAAAGTCGAAGTTGGATGTAACTTTGTAGTTGAGATAGGCATGAAGATCTGGAACTCTGCCACTGAGAGGTTCAGCATGTTGATGCACTATTGAACGCTTAAATGGCGTACGAGTGGGACAGGCAGGACGCGAGATAGTTTTCTGAGTAAGAATGGAAGCGGACAGACGTGTCACATGATAGATTGCCTGTTGGTAGTAGCCTGTTGGTAGATATGGTTCTTCGGTCCGGACAAAGGTTCTACCGTATATATTAGGTTATTTAAGATGGGATTATAGTGACATTTTAGCGCAGAAACTAACATCCTCTTCCATTTATTTTCAGCAATCTGAATCTGCTACTATACTTAGTAAAAAAGGTCTCCACAGCCTCATCCTAAATAACCTAATATATAACTACGATAGCGTCCCAGTTCATGGCCAACCCATTGTTCGAACTCCTGCGCTTTCATCACTTCCCACCGAGATCTAGTATCCTCAATCTTAACTACAGATGGATGTCCAAGAGTCGCAAGCTGTTCCGTCTGAAGATGGGTCGAATCTTTTCGCCTCCAAGCGCCCAGCTTCCGAAGAACTAGAGACCGCGTCAAGTGCTAAAAGAATCAAGACCTCGAATGATGATGACTCGATGGAGACAGATGCGCGACCTCAAGATACAGTTGCGAGAATCCCTTTCCCTGATAAGGTTGGTTTGTCTGAACGCCTGGATGAATGAACGAATGGCGCCCTGACCCTTCCTTCAAAGCCCGCTGTTCTCGAGGAGCGAAACGGCGATATTGAATTTCGAGTGGTCAACAACGATGGCGCCAGAGAGAGCATGATTATCCTTACCAGCCTAAAATGCCTTTTTCAGAAGCAACTTCCGAAAATGCCAAAGGACTACATCGCGCGCCTCGTTTACGATCGAAATCATCTGTCCATTGCAATTGTGAAGAAACCCTTGGAGGTTATCGGCGGTATATCATTTCGAGAATTTCGAGCCCGCAGATTCGCCGAGATTGTCTTTTGTGCCGTCTCATCAGATCAACAAGTCAAAGGTTATGGCGCGCACATTATGGCTCATTTAAAGGACTATGTTAAAGCCACTTCCCCGGTAATGCATTTCCTTACCTATGCTGATAACTATGCCACTGGGTATTTTCAAAAGCAAGGCTTTACAAAGGAGATTACTCTTGACAAGTCTATTTGGATGGGATATATTAAAGATTATGAGGGGGGAACGCTGATGCAATGTTCTATGCTACCCCGAATACGTTATCTCGAGGTTGGTCGCATGCTTCTTAAGCAGAAGGAGACAGTCCTTGCCAAAATTCGACTTCTAAGCAAGAGCCATGTCGTGCATCGACCTCCTCAGCAATGGGCTAATGCCGCCATCATCGCAATCGACCCCCTTTCAATCCCTGGTATCCGGGCAACAGGTTGGTCCCCAGACATGGACGAACTATCAAGGCAACCGCGCCACGGGCCTCATTTCAACGAGATGAGGCGGTTTTTATATCAAGTTCAAAACCACAAACAAGCATGGCCTTTTCTCCATCCAGTCAATCGGGATGATGTTCCCGATTACTACAAGGTCATCACATCCCCAATGGACTTGTCGACGATGCTGGAAAGATTAGAGCATGATTCTTATGCAACCCCCAAGGATCTTGTCAGTGATCTCAAGTTGATTTTCACCAATTGTCGCAAATACAATGACGCAACGACTGTCTATTCCAAGTGTGCAACCAAGTTGGAAACGTACATGTGGGGCCTTGTTCAAGATATCCCTGAGTGGTATAACTTGTTGGAGGAGGAAGAAGAGTGAAGAGGTCAGTAAACTCTATTGCTCTGTAGCGCTAAGTCGTTGTTAGTGATTGGATTGTTGGTTGAAGACCTGGAGACGATAATTACCGTACAGTAGAAAGCTTGGTCGCATGGTTCCGATAGCCAAAAGTCTCGTCAACTAATCACCATTGGTTACTTTCGCATTACTTTCCGCATCTGAAGCTTCGGTTGAACCTCTTGTTGCAACACCAGCACTGCCTTCTTCGCTGCTTAAAGTTGCCATTGCAACAGGCGAACATGTTTGGTACAACGCCGTCACCTTTTTCCTCTCTCTTCACCCCCGATGGCAGTTATGGTTTACTCTCATGTCTGATGTCGGAAAATTTGTAATGCGGCTGGCCCAGTTCGTGCAGCTCGCCGATTGGATTATCGAAAAGCGCGATGGAAATATCACCAGAGGGCTCAAGGGCGACAGATGGTATCTTCGTTTTCAGACTTGTCAATGGGGCATTTAGTAGTGTCGCGGTCCTTGGTCCCTGCTGGAGGAGGCAACAAGGTAACATCCATATTATGCCGGTTTGTCTTATGCTTTGTCGCGTGCTGGGAATATGATGTCTATGATATGGGCTGTAGGTGAGACTTCGCTGTACAGTGTAATCGATAGGGATTACTGGTTTGGATAATTTGAGGCAAGCTTGAAGAAATCGAAGTAGTTGAAAAAGGCTTAGGTAGATTTATGCAATACTGTAGGCAACCTTAGGCAACCTTGGGCAGATTCACGAATCACGTACCTTTAGTCCACCAACAACTCTGTATGGTCACATGTTTGGTCAGGTGCTTGCTAGTTTCTGACCAATATTTAAACAGATCTCTTCTAAACTCCGTCTTAATTAGTTCCGTTCCTTTTTCATATCGGAATTTAAAAACTGTCGTCGATGATTGGAAATGTGTGGTCAAGAATACCCGTCTCCTGAAAGATCAATCGTTCCTGTGAGTTCATCTTCCAAAGAAGAAGATATGGTAGCCAATACACAAGGCTCAGAAGCCAATCAACATCATGATGCAGTTCGCGCATCTCTTTTGCCCAACAAGGTAAGATGCGCCGATCCAATGGATAGGGAAGAGCCTGACAATACCTTAGCCCGCTGCCATGGCAATGCGAAACGGCGAGATAGAGTTTCGACTCATCCGCAACGATGGGACTACAGATAGTATGGTAGCTCTTGATTCTCTCAAGAGCCTTTTCCAGTTCCACCTTCCTGAAATGCCAAAAGATGATATCTCACGGCTCATTTACGATCCTTCTTGTTTTTCTATCGCCATCATCGTCAAGAAAACTAAAGAGATCATTGGTGGTATAACAATCCGGCAGCTTCAGGCCCACCATGTCGCGCAGATCGTCTTTTGCTCCGTATTATCTGCTGAGCAGGTGAAAGGATACGGTGCCGCTCTTATGGACCATCTCAAACACCATATCAAGGCTACTTCACCAGTTACAGATCTATTGGTGTATGCTGATAACTATTATGTGGGTTTCTTTCTGAAACAGGGATTTACATGTTGTATATCATTGAATCAGTCTGTTTGTATGGAATGTGTCAAGGGCTACAAGGGAGTAACCCTGATGCAGTATGCTGGAGGGACCGGGATTGCAGGTCGTCAGTACAAACTTTAGAGAGCTCATGAATGGAAACTTGGAAGTTGAGTAAATGGAAGATTTAGAGCATGAATCATGATGGAAGAACATTGATAAGCTTAGAAGATTGTAGTCATAACTTGATGGTCTCATGAAGTAGTCTGTCTTTTCTCCCTCACTTCATAGCTACCTCATTCTTTTGATACATAATGTTACCTCTGAGTTTTCTCGCAAGTCGTCATTTACTAGTCTGATATTCCAATCAGCAACTCGAATGAACCGCGCAAACTAAGCGCATTCAGCACCGACTGCTATGCCACTGCTGTTGCATTATAATCACCTGTTTAACCGTTTCGTACGAAGTTTCCAGTACCAGCCGAGCAGACTCGGCAGGTTGCTGTCCCCCTGCCTTTCTCCAGCAGGCTTTAGTATCATCTCTGACATCACATGGCCAACTACAGTTGACAACAACTCTAAAACTGTCACGCCTCACGCGGCAGTTGATGACGCAAGCTGCAGTGTCGTTTGCATTAAAGACACATAGGGCCTTGAGCATCGGCAAAGTAGATACCGCCTTGCCAATCCAACCAAAGAGCCGATTCGAGGTGTCGGGAAGCTCGTCAATTAATCGATGCTTAGCTCGTATACAGACATGTTGAGCATTTTGTAATTGAGCACGCATGTGAAAGAAATTAACAACGTCGACACTGATATCCATGTAGATGTTGGTGAGGTATGGGCATTGGTGGATCAGACGTGGACCAAGAAGTGGAAGCTCCTCAGAGGGCACTGGACTACCGAGTGGTTTCGAAGTGGGCTGCTGTTGAATCCTAACCATATCCATAGTCCGAGGGAAAGCGGGTAGAAGCTCCCACAAATGACGGTGGAACCTATGCTCGGTTTCCCAATGCGCATGAGGTCTAACCTCCCATCGAAAAGTCCTGAGACACGGCAGTAGGCCTATAATGTGGGCGATGGAATCCGGATCAAAATGGCGAACACTTCGTCGAAGAATCGACAGGCTCGAGACGACGTAGACATGGGGACCCAAATGCCCCCGGAAAGGTATGTCTAGATGAAGCCAGAAGTGAAAGTCCAGCTCGCCATCGTGTAGCACTTCATGTCCATGATACGCAGGGGCATGGAAGATCTGAAGCTCACTTGAGAGACTCCTATGAAAGTTCCCATCGCCGGTGTCCCTAGGAGGATTGATTGCCCTGTATTCATCCGCGGTCTTCTGCCAATGGCTTTTGACATCCGCAATGATCTCTAGCTCGATACCCTCGTGGTGACAGTCGTCCACTCTCCATTCGGAAAGCTCAATGAACAAACCTCGCATAAAGATCATAAACGCATAGTTGTTTGCCTCCTCTTGTTGCTCCAGCCATGGATACTTGTCGTATAGCGTTGGGGCATTTTTTGAGAGGGCTTGCATTTGCTGATGTATGTTGACAAATTCGTCGCGATCAAGAAACACATCTCGATGGTGTTTGTGAACCGGCAAATCGAGTTTCGCGCCGATGTATTGAAGGTACTTTCGGCGTCGAAGACTCATGAATGTGGTTATGAAGGTTATGATTTCGGAGGGTGAGACTTCCACGCCCTTGAATGTGAATATCTCGAACCAATCTTGCCATTCTCGGGACACGCACGCGTATCGTGCGATGGAACCTTTCTCATGGATGGTGGAATTGGCGACGAAATCGAGTATATTCAGTCGAGCCTCCGCGTAGAGGCTGTACCAGTATATTTTGTCCCCCATTGGGGAGTTCAATATTGCATTTGTCGTACTCTTCGTGTCGGACTTGATAGGCGATTCGGTTTAGTAGCTGCTGCTTCAGGGAAATTCTTTGAATCAAGTCATCCTACGACCCAACCGCGTGTACAGTGAGGGGAAAACTTAATTATATAGTATCATTTCTGTTTATACTTTCAGATTAGGGCATTTGCAAGGCCACGGGATGTATCATGATCTGTAGTGATGCTTTATAGATCACTTGAACTGTAATACCGATTATAGTTTCGTCTCTGAGTGATCGAGTGGACTTGTATGGAAAGCACGATTGATAAGGTTCCAGGAAGCACCTTGTTTGCTCGAAATCTCGATTTGGTTTGCCTTGAAATGGACTCGACAATGGACACGGGACCCTCACCCACACGGATGCCAAGCCCTCTTATTCGTCTATTCGCAGAGGTCAAGTCAACTTATCATAACTACTCGAAGCTGCTCACCATAAGAGGCAGAGAACCAATAAGAAGCTGAGTTTAGTCCGATAAACCTTATACATGTAGCAAATAACATGGCACCATAGCATCAGCCACTACTGTAACCCCGCTTGCCTTTGAGTTCCAGAGAGATAGTATAATCTCCCTTTCATTTACCAGAGCTATTATGCTCCAGATCAAGGCAGGCCCAGGGGCGGCAGATGTTTACTCGATTTCCAGACGTCTGTGACGCTTATTGGGAGGCGATTAAAAGACATCAAAGGATGGTAGTTGAGATATAGGTCATGCTGGAAAATGAACTTCCTGTAGCGTCGGGAAGGTATGTGGTGATTACATACTCCCAGCCACAGGTCTCATCTACAAATAATACATCTAGCTCACAATATAGACGTTGCACCACAATACCTGACCAATCGCCATAGTATCAATGCGAATAAAAATCAGTAAGAGTACAAAGGCTCATAGGGTGAAATCGACGCAATCGAGTTATATACAAACACCAATTTTCCCACTCACAACATGCACAACATGTGCTGTTGAAATTCCCGCCACATTTCATAACATCTTGACATGACATCATACAACTGCGTCATGACACATCGACATGATAATTCTTTTATCAAATAACAAAAAGCCCGAGAGATGCTTAACTCGCAGGTCCTAGCGGCCGTTGACGGGCAGTTCCATATTTTGTTCCAATCTTGAAAATGATCTGACCTGCGGCGTCTGCGGCCCGCAAAACGACTAGAACTACGACGCGACATTGGCCGCAAGCATCAAAACCTCAACATTAATGCGGCCGCCGGTGTGTTGTTTCAACATTTTGTAGGCATATGCGGCGTGAGATGCGCGACTAATTGACTTGACGTGTTCAATTGCATGAATTTCGCAATGTTCTTCAGATGCAGATAGACCCTGGGGGGTCCTGCGGCTCTGCCCCCCATTCCAGCGCATCGGTGGTTAATTTCGGTACAACTACAGGGGGCCTAAACTACCCTGTATGTCAGGCCACCGAGGAGGAGAAGCAAATAGTGGATGCAAGTCTGTTTAACAACAGTGTGATAGGGCCGGTTACCAAGAATTGACTCTGCTATACCGCTGTAGTCTTAGCATCCGCTGCTGAGAAGTCAATAGCCCTGAAACAGCAGGACTTTCTATTCCCAAAATGCTCTGATGGTGGAGAGACTGGCCGAGATCGCCGGGCCTAGTGATGAGTCTTTTTCTTCAATTCTCCAGATGACTGCGAAAATCATCGCACCATCAGTCTGATAGTCTGTGATATCATGCTGATAAGAATACATGACTGTCCTGCCTTGGCATGGACTTGGCATGGCAGAGCGACATCTACGACGGACTTCAGTCTGCGATACGCTTGCATAGTGTTTGCCAACTCTGCATAAAAGGCTCCCGGTGCCTAATCTTCTGTCAAACCCTCAAGTAATTTTCTATACCACACGATCCTCCGCTACATCAATTCATCATGAGCAACCCTCTTGTGGTAAGCATCTCCAACCTGGCGGCCTACACGCCCCAAGAAACAATCGAGCTAGTTTCCCGCTCTGGCGTCAAGAGAGGTAACATGCGTCCCGATAAAGTCTTCCTCTCTGCTGTCTCCGCGGGATGTCTTCTTGGCTTTGGCTGTGGCGTCTCGCTATGTGCCATGGCAGCGCCCTGGTACACTGAGAATGCACCTGGTTTGGTGAAGCTCTTTGGCGCTGGTGTTTTCCCTCTGGGTCTAGTGCTTGTTGTGCTCACGGGCGCGGATTTGTTCACTGCAACTACTATGGTAAGCTAGACTAATTGTTTATTGTTGCGTTCTGGCTCATGAAGTTTTAGTTTACTTTGACTGCTGTGCTTCAAGGTCGTCTTCCGATACGAAAGATGCTTCTGCATTGGTTCCTTTGCTTCTTCGGCAATCTCGCAGGATCGCTATTTGTAATGTTCATCATCATGGGATGTAGGTCATGGCACCCACTTAGTGCTAAGATCATAGTTAACATTCTATCAGATGGTGGGGTCTTTGATGCATCACCCTACAAAGAACTCGTCATTTCTTTCGCCAGCAAGAAACAAATCTCACCTCAAGTTCATCAAATCTTCCTCAAGGCCATCGGCTGCAACTGGCTCGTCTGCCTCGCCGTCTTCCTCGGTATTCAAGCCAAAGACCTTGCCTCCAAGGTCATCGGCATGTGGTGGCCCATCTTCGCCTTCGTTGTCCTCGGCCTTGAGCACGTTGTTGCCAACATGTTCTACATGTCTCTAGCCATTTGGCTTAAGACTCCCGATCTTACCGTTGGACTGTATATTTGGAAGGGCATGATCCCGGCTGCGATTGGCAACATGATTGGTGGTGGCGTGTTTGTCGGCGTGTACTACTGGTACATGTACTTGTTGGACGAGGACCCTATCAAGATTGATGGCGTTGAGTACCAGGGTCCCCATGTGGACTCTCACATGCACATGCACTTCCTTGCGAACAGAAATAAGAGGACCGTCACCGATGAGGAGAGTAGAATTGAGTCAGCGCCCGTTTCAATGCCGGCCAGCGTTCTTGCGAGATAGGACATTCGAAGGTGGAATGATTGATATGAAAACTGTTATAATTCTTTAGACCTAGAGTAATTTATTAGACATGTATTTAGACCATTGAACCATTCCTACTATCATGAGCCCCTTCCAAGTGATTAGACTTAATGGGGATTCCCAAGTCTTATCGTGCATGGGTCAGGAAGCTCTAGGCCGCGGGAGTGGCGGGCTCACTAGCTACGGATATCGCAACAGTCCATCTCCCATTATTCCCAGATCTCGTCGCCAGAGCCTTGCACCCAGCGGACATGCCAGGCGACCATAATCGATATTAATTCTCCTCATCAGACCGCATGGCATGTGTCTCGGTGAGAGGTAAAGCCATGTTGGTATACATTTGACGCGCGGTTGGCAGGTAGATAAAACGTTATCGGGACCACCATACAGCCTTACGCCAAGATAAGCATAACCAGCGCATGTCATAGCTGCAGGCTTAGACCGTCAATCATTTACCCCTCTTGCTTCAGAGCGTCTTAAACTGTCCAGCCGCATTTAAAAATGCAGATGGTTGACCAATCAACAATGCTAGCTTCTCAAGAATGCCTCACCTAGGCACATCCTAAAATGTCGATCGACCTTGACTTCGTATTGCGGCCGTTTTGAACATCATCGTATTGAATATCACATGGCAAGTGGTACAGCTAATACCATTCTTGCGTCTCTAATATCTGACATCTCATTTCATCTCAAGCCTCGTACCTCTAATTGCATGATAAAGAATGATAGATACAGGATGCTCTTCACCATTAGGCTCTTATCAACAAGTTAGATGAGGTATTAAAGATCTCGATCTTGAAGTCAGGGCCTACTGTCAGGATTTCCAGCTTATGCAGGCTGACACTTTTTAGCCTTGCTTATCTACACCGGTGGCACACTCCCTACTGCACTTTTCAGCCTCAACTCTTCCTACTGGCTTATCGTTCATGTGAGGGGGGTGACGAAGGCCAATCAGACTTTCAAGTCACGTGAACACTCAATATGAGATAAAAGTCCGATGACTTTGTGATACTTACTTACCCCGCTTGATGTATGCGGCTCTACTAGATCTTGTCAAATGCCAATACATTGCTAAACTCGGTTTCATCTTGAGATACTGTGAGTAATAGACTCTTCGAAAACAGTTATAATATCTCCTCCATTGAGAGTATCGTTCTATTTCTCACAATTCTCCGTCCCTTCATCCTGGTGTCTTGTCTATAAGCTTCAGGATTATCACTTACATTTGGCGCGCTCTCTTTTCCTTCTCTACATAAGAAACACTATCCCTATCATTCATGGCGCCCAACACGAGTAATTCTGTTGCAGTCTACAACATCGTTGGTCAAACGGAACAGCCCGCCTCTAGGCAATGTTTCATCCGCCCAGATGACCGCGGTTTATGGAATGCCTGCAAAGCGTGGTATCTCTTCCTCGTTCATATCGGACTAGCCGTCGGCATCATGGTATTAGTCATACAGATAGACGGCCGCCATTTCAAAATCGGATCCGGTTCAACTGTTTTCACCTTCCATTCTCGACTATATCAGGCACAGGTTACAGGTCTGCTATCCCTGGCACTTGTTTCGCTCAGACTAGTTGCTGGTACTGGCTCTGCACTGCTTGCTTGGAGGATAATCTTCATCCTTCTCGAGAAGCGCGGTGTAACGCTTGTAGAGCTAACCCGTCTCCTCAGCCTACGTATACCGATCATCCCAGCACTTAAAACGGAGACGTCGCTGCGTTGGTCTCTCTGGGCAACGGCCGCCATCATTCTGATGTGGCCGCATAGTTTCGCAGCGCCACTCGCGTCGTCTTCGCTCTCGTGGATACCTGGTATCACGCTCGTCAACAAAGAGACCCCTGCGTTGATCGGAGACATGGGTCCCCATAGTGACTGGCCGGCGATTCTGTACGACGACACGCGGGCAACAGCGGTGATTAGTGCCGCGGCAATGACAGCCAATGAGCCTGAGTACGCATTCAAGCCAGACCGCATTCCTCTGCGAAGATACTTCAACGCGAGTGAATACATGCCCACTGGTAGTCGCGTTAACCTTCCGCTCCCTTACTTCGCCGCCGACATTCGTTGGATCGACGCATCAAGCAACAATAGGTCGATATATGCTGGAAACGCTGAGTATTCTGATATCGGAAAGCCGCTTGGGATCAGAATAGTTGGTGCGACATCTATCATCATGGATCAGAAGTGGAACCCCCAGGGCAAATCACCCGCAAACGCGAGTATCTTCCATGGCACTAAATTGGTTGCCATCCAGCTTCCTGGAGTCGAGCCCTTTGATGGTCCTCTTCCGCCTGACTCTAGCATCAGCGAAAGAGATAGATGCCGCAAAACAATAAAGCAGTTCGGAAAACTCCCCGCCGTTGATCAGCATCAGGTTCAAATAATAAATGGAGACAAAGAGATTGTGTACTACGACTGCTATCTACTCGCGGAAGTAACGATAACAGCAGGATTATACCCGGCACGAGAATGTGAGGTTGTCTCTTCTGACACTACATTACAATCCTACGCTACCTGCTTTGTGAAGCGGAACGATGAGGCACTTGAAAATGACTGGCTAGCTAGTCTGGCTCTGGACTTTACATCTGAGACATTGAAGTATACTGTCTTGCAGAACTTCAGTCAACCCTGGATCAGTCACAATTTGGATGATTATGTGACGGGCATGCTGACTCTAGGCTACCATGCATCATGGAGCGCATTGATGAAGAGACTATGGAACGAAACCGAACCTATATCCTTCAAAGCCTCTGAACCTGTCGTTTACGTCGCAGTAGACAGGATCAAGCTCTACATTTGGCTGGGGATGAATGCCACTCTTACGCTCTCCGCAATCCTCGTTTCTAGCGCGAGCATAATTGCAAAAACGAAAACAGTTCGTGACACAGCACTTGCGCCTTTGACGATGGAACTTTCAGATATCGTTCATAGTCCTGGGGCACGGGGGCTTTGCAATGCCGTCAGTCTCAGTCGTCAGGATAACAAACTTCCTAGGATGCGATGGCAAGCGAGTGCCTTGAGAAATCAGAACGAGAGCGAAGTTGGTGACGGAAAGGAACTCTGTAGTAGAAAGGTTGTGTTTGCAGACGATGCTCCATTGGCCCGCACCATGGATGTGGAGTTGGACTCTTTATCTGGACTTCGATATTAAGGCATGAAACTATAGAAGAGTACCTAGACCTCAGCCACATCATCCTCTCGATGGGTTACTATAACCTCCTTCTGTCTCCATCTCTGAACCAAGGGCAAACCAACGCCAGTCCACAGTGTCAGCGCCACAACCCAGGCCAGTGCACTTCCCCATCCATGCGTCTTGACAAACTCGGGAGCTTCACCAGAAGCCATCTGGATCTGCTGGAAGGGAATAACCACGGCAGAGCCAACGGAAACCATGAAGCTCAAAACAAAAGCACGTTTCTGCTGGTCGCCGCCACAAGCCTCGTTGGCCCAGCCTGCGATCAGAGGCGTGAAGCATCCGTAGCAGCCGTGCATGATGAAAGCCGCCATTCGTAGCTTGTGAGGAACGTCCCACGCGGTGAGGATGGAGTAGTTGAGAATCATCCAGCATCCTACAACACCACAGACTAAGGCACGCCCACCGAGCTTATCGGCGATATAGCCTGTCGATACCATGACCACAAAGTTGACAGCACCGATGCAAGTTGGGATGTTGTTGATCTCAGGCACCGTATACCAACCAGTCTTTTTCAGGTAGATGCTAAAGTACTGCATCACGTAACTGCTCCCTGTTAGAGGCTGAATTTGCCAGAAAGTTAGGTATTATCTTACCTTCCACATGTCAAAGTCCAGAAAGAATATGCTGCCGTAAACGCATACACCTGCCAAGAGCCAAATATTCGGCGTATAACACTCCAGTCCATCTTTCCCACGGGCTTGCGGCCCTCCTCTTCGATGCGCTGGCGGGACCTTTCCCTTTCCCACTCGTTAAAATAGAAGGCTCTTGTGGTATGTGGAGTATCAGGGAAAGTGATCTCAACCATCTTGTCAGCAAAGAAATGTGAAAAGGTGAACAAAAAGTACTCACAAACCCATAGGCCGCAACTGGGATAGCGAGGATGAAATCGAAAATGAACAACCATCGCCAAGCGGACATGCCTCCTTTGCCATGCATGCCAGTAAATAGAGCAGCTTGCAGATATCCAGAGAACATCTGACCGATTACACCGCTCATTACAAAAAGCCCACTTCGACGTGCTAGCTCACTCTTGCGATACCAGGAACCCAAGCAGTACATAACGCCAGGCCAAGCAGCGGACTCGAATACACCGATGAAAAACCGAAGAACATAGAACTGGTAGGCGTGGTTACACTTGAACAGAGCCAGGACGAAGACGGACCATGTTAAAAGGCAGCTTGGGAGCCAGATTCGAGGACGCACGACGGTGATGATCAAGTTGGAAACGAGACCACCCAAGATCGTGCCGATGGAGAAATAGGTGTTCATCCAGGAGAGTTCGTTTCCAGGACCGAAGCCGAGTTCATCCGCCATTCCTGATACATAAGCATTGGAAATATTGTTTTGATCAAGCTGCTTGAGTTAGCATAGTGTAAGCGCCAGCAGTATCGTACTTACCTGTTTGATAAAAAACATTAGACATGCGAAACTCAACATGAACCAGTCAAGCTTGAAAATAAGCTTCTTTTCCTCTGGTGACGTTCCAGGCTCATGCCAGCTGAACCATCTTCTATTATTGGCCACTGTAGCAATAGCGTCATTTTTCAAGCTTTCGGCTGCTGGGATAGAAGTAATAGAAGCCCGATTTTTGGCATCGACAGTACCAGCTGAGGAAGCTGTACTGATGGCATTGTCGCCAACTGCATGACTAGCCATTGTGACGATTGACTGTGAAGTGGTCGTGAATGCTGAAAAAGGATGCAGAAGTAAGTGATCTGAAATCAACCCTCATGGGAGCATTGGTTTTTCAGTACTTTACCATCTATAATATAAATGTAACGTCAAGTTGGATGTACCCAACTATTTGCCATTAGATAGTCAATTGCGTGCTTCGGCGAACCCTGTGTTATTCGCGCACTGAGGCCGCAATCATTACTCAAACAGGTAATTTGCTTCCCTGTCGGGGAATTCCCGCCTAGTCAAGATCGGTGAACTGGCGCAGTTACTCTGGCTCGGATCATCCTCGGTGGCCTTGGATCGCTTCTATCATCCTGAAGTTGACGGAGGCATTTCCGCTGTCGCTTGCCTTTGTTGGAGAATTTGAACAACTCTTCAACGCGGGCAAAATGGTTGAATTCATCACAGTAAACGGAGCACAGCTCGCTTACGAGCTGAGCGGACCAAAAGATGCGCCGCTAATGATTACTCTTCACGGCGGAAGAGGAATGGGTATGTTCTAATCATTTGTACTGAAAGTATTCGTCTAATAATAGCAGGTGACCATAGGTCTGACTACAAAGTATACAGCCGTCTCAATGATATGATCCGTGTGCTTTCCTTTGACTTTCGAGGACACGGCCAAAGTTCCCGTACCAAACCTTACACTTTCAGACAGATCGTCGATGATATCGAAGGTGTGCGCCAGCATTTCTCAGGATCCGATGAGAAGGTTATTATCTGCGGTGGAAGTTTCGGGGGCTTTCTCGCGCAGGAGTATGCCATCACTTATCCCCTCAAAGTTTCACACTTGATTCTACGAGGGACTGCAGCCTCGCATCACCGTAGGTCTCATTACTGTTTAGTCCTCACCCTTATTCTTACACCGACCCTAGATGAGGCGGGCGCCATCAAGACCCTCGAAGCAAGAATCAGCAAAGTACCCAGCTTCTCAAAAGAAATGCTGCAAGACAAGGTATTTGGCGCATATGACGACGACGAAGATTTCAGGCTGGTTCACTTTGCTATGATGCCTCTGTATCGAGAAAATTATGATGCAAATGCCGGCTTGAAGTCTTGCCGTGATACGGTTTATGTCGCAGAGTCACACAGTAAGTCATATGCACCAACATATGCTATAGTATAGCACTGATGGTAGGCAGACGATCTTTATTCCGAGAAAGAAAAGTACTTTGATTATGTCGACCAATTGGGTGGTATCACGGCCAAGACTTTGGTCATTGTTGGCGAACAAGACTGGATTTGTCCACCAGGTTGGTATCTCCGTTGGCTTACTGGATGCCTATATGCTAACAGGCCTAGATAACTCGAGATTCATTGCTGATCGGATTGATAATGCGGAATTGCTCGTGGTTCCCGGCGCAAACCATAGCGTGCATATTGAGAAGACAGATTTGGTAATTTCCAAAATTAGGGAGTTTTTAGAATTATAGGACTACTATAATGAACGGAGCTCTGATGACGGCTGAGTTTGGGTTGCCTGGAGATTGCTTAGAAATTAAATGACGGATACATGCTTCCTTTCTGACCAGGCGTAGCTTGACGATACTGAAGCCTTTTCCGTGTGCTGGATAGTTTAGAATTAACCGGTTCCAGCATCAAGCAGTAGCCTCCATAAGATAAGCTGGCATGCAAGTAAAATCATCGGTTAAGTGCTGTCGACAGCGTGAAATGGAAAAGGCAAAACTGATCGGCGAAAGCCAGTTCGGAGTCGAGGCGATACCAAGAAAATTCCTCGATCAGGAGGAATATGTCGGGGCCATACCGATGATTTTCGTAGATCCCTCCCAATTGCGCCATAGCGGGAATAATGGGCTTGTCCAAGACTATCGCTTCAATCAATGGTTCAAAACTAGCATCATATGGCATTATGTGCTTATGTAGCAAGTTCAAGAAATCGTATTGGACATCATGGGCGACATTCGCGTTTCAATCGATAGAGGCGGCACATTTTGTGATGTGATCGCTACAGGCGGTGATGGAAACGACCCTTTCATCTTCAAGCTCTTATCAGAGGACCCGTCCAACTATCCAGATGCACCAGCCGAGGCAATTCGAAGAGTATTAGAAAGGTATGAAGGAAAGACCATTCCTGTCGGTGAGAAGCTGGATGCTTCAAGAATAGGTGAATTTAGTTGCCAAATTATTTCATTCGTGGCTGATAAATATCGCAGCATCATGCCGTATCGGTACTACGGTTGCGACGAATGCTCTCCTCACAGGCAATGGCGAGAAATTTGCTTTTGCAACTACGAAGGGCTTCAAAGACGTTTGCGTTATTGGAGATCAGTCTCGTCCTGAATTGTTCAGCCTTGAGATACGCAAGCCAACCGTCCTCCACTCTAGTGTTGTTGAAATTGATGAGAGAGTCACCATAGAAGACTATGATCTGAACCCTCATAAACAAAAAGTAGTCAACATCGACAACGATGTGGACTTGGTCAAGACTCCAAGCGGTGAAGTTATCCGGATTCTCAAGAGACCTGATGAGAAAGTCGTACAACAACAGCTCGAGGCCCTACTTGAACAAGGCTACACATCGCTCGCAGTATGTTTCATGCATGCCTATATCTTTCCAGACCACGAGAAGATGATTGCACGAATCGCAAAGAAGGTCGGTTTTGAATACGTCACTATCTCTTCTGAGACCAGCCCAGCAATCAACTTCCTCAGACGGAGCAACTCTACTTGTTCAGAAGCCTACTTATACCCAATCATCAGACGATACATCAACAATTTCCAAGCAGGCTTCAAGATTCCTCCTCAGAGGGTGGAGTTCATGTGCTCTGACGGTGGGCTCAAGCAGGCCGATAAGTTTCGAGGAAACGAGGCTCTGTTAAGCGGACCAGCTGGCGGTGTTGTTGGTACAGCGAAATGTTTCGACGTTGATGAGGGCACACCTGTTATTGGATTCGACATGGGCGGTACAAGCACTGATGTGTCGAGATATGACGGGAAATACGACTTTCTCCAACAGACATCCATCGCTGGGCGAACTATCAACCTGTCCATGCTCAATATTGCAACTGTAGCTGCAGGAGGTGGATCAATCTTGTTTGCCCGCAACGGACTCTTATCCGTTGGCCCAGAGTCTGCTGGAGCGCACCCGGGGCCTTCGTGCTATAGAAAGGGAGGTCCTCTGACCGTCACCGACGCGAATCTCTTCCTCGGACGGCTCGTACTTTCGTCGTTCCCTGCCATTTTTGGAGAGACTGGAGATCAGGAAATAGACACAGAAATCGTGGCTCACAAGTTCGAAGAAATTACTCAAGACTTCAACCGGCAGACGTCTCAGAATCTTACCTGCGAGGAGGTAGCTTCAGGGTTCTTGAACATAGCCAACGAGACAATGAGTCGACCTATCCGAAACGCAACCGAGGCTAGAGGCTACGCTCCGGAGAGCCACGATCTCGTGAGCTTTGGAGGTGCAGGTGGCCAGCATGCCTGTGCTATTGCTGATAAGCTTGGCATCAAGCGCGTCATCATACATAAACTTTCATCGCTGCTCTCAGCTCATGGTATCGCGCATGCGGAGCTCCAGTATGAGATATTCGAGCCATTTGCAGCCGAGCTCGACACAAAAGCCATGAAAGGGGTAGAAAGCCTCTTGCTAACACTGAAGGACAAGGTGGCCAAGGAATTGGTGTCCCAAAAAGCTTCAGAGGAAAGCTTGGTTTTTGACGAGGCACTGGTGTTGAAGTATTTTGGTACTGATACTAGTCTCTCCATCTCTAAACCCGCTGATGGTGACTATGCTGGTGCCTTTACAGCTCTGCATCTACGGGAATTTGCCTTTTCTATGAATAGGCCTATCATCATCGAATCAGTCAAGGTTCGAGGCTCAGGTAGCACTGGTGCACCGAGTCATGAGACGTCAGCATGCAAAGAGATGGCTTCAAGTAAGCGAAAGTTGTTCTCCGACAGTGCTGTGAGGCAAAGAGTATACATTGATGGCTCATGGCAGGAGACCAGAGTCTTCAAGCTGGATGATATACCTGAGGGAAGTCTTATCAACGGCCCAGCAATTATAATCGACAAGACACAGACAATACTTGTTGAGCCTCTCTTCCAGGCACATATTCTAGTCAACTATGTTGTGCTCGAAAAGATAGCTTCTGAAGAACAATCACTCGAGTATTCTATCTCACGGACTTTATCTACATCGAGAGACACCCTAAGTCCCATTCAACTATCCGTCTTCGCCCATCGTTTCATGGCCATCGCCGAGCAAATGGGCAACACCCTCCAACGAACATCTATCTCAAGCAGCATCAAAGAACGACTCGACTTTTCCTGCGCTATCTTTTCCCCCGAGGGCAAACTCGTCGCCAACGCTCCCCATATTCCCATCCATCTCGGAAGCATGCAATTTGCTGTCCAGGCCCAGCACCGCCACTGGAGCGGAAAGCTTAAACCTGGCGACGTTCTTCTGACGAATCATCCTTCTTGGGGCGGAACCCATTTACCAGACTTGACAGTGGTTACACCTGTTTTCGTGGGGGATCAGATAGCTTTCTACGTTGCGTCTCGAGGTCACCATACTGATATCGGTGGTATGGGTATCACGAGTATGATGCCCGAGTCGCGGTCTCTATGGGAAGAGGGTATAATAGTACCAAGCATGAAGATCGTCAGCAGTGGCGAGTTTCTTGAAAGTGACGTCCGGTCCGCGTTTGAGAAAGTCGGTACTTATCCTGGCTGCAGCGCAACACGCCGTATTCAAGATAATATCTCAGATCTTAAGGCACAGACATCAGCTAACCAGCGCGGTATCACCCTCCTTCAGAAGCTCTGCAATGAGTATTCGCTTGAAGTGGTGCACAAGTACATGACGGGTATCCAAGATAATGCAGAGCTTGCAGTACGGGAGTTCTTTAAGAAACTGGCTCGTGAGCATCCGGGTCCTCTATCAGCGACAGATTACCTGGACGATGGCACTGTCATGAAAGTCAGGATCAGCATCGACAAAGACACAGGTAGTGCTATATATGACTTCGCTGGCTCAGGGCCCCAGATGTGGGGAAATTATAACTGTCCAATTTCCATCACCCACTCGGCGATTATCTACAGCATCAGATGCCTGGTCAATCTTGAAATGCCCCTGAACGAAGGCTGCTTAGCACCATGCGACATTCGCGTGCCCGTGGGCTCTGTCCTCAATCCCACTCCGACCGTAGCCATCTGTGGCTCGACACTGGCCAGTCAGCGAGTAATTGATCTCGTCCTCCGTGCTTTCGGTCGCTTTGGCGCAAGTCAGGGTTGTGCAAATGCTCTCGGTTGGGGCATGGGGGGCAAGAATCCAGTGACGGGTGAGATTGAACCAGGGTGGAATTACGGAGAGTCGATTGGCGGAGGGGTAGGTGCTGGTGAAAGCTACAATGGTGCGAGCGGCGTGCACGTAAGTTATGCTTTGCCCCCTTCGCTTTCATTCACTCACCACGTTTAGGTACATTCCACAAACACCCGTCAAACCGATAGTGAAGTAATAGAAAAGCGCACTGCCGTCCTTGTACGAAGATATGGCATCCGAGAGGGCAGCGGCGGAAAAGGGCGCTGGCGTGGTGGCAATGGCATCATTCGTGAGATCGAAGCGCGCGCAAATCTCAAGTTCAGTATCCTGAGTGATCGAAGGGTGTACAAACCGTATGGAATGGCTGGGGGCTACGGAGGCCAGAAGGGCGAAAACATTGCTTTTAAGTTCAATGAGCAGCGTGAGATGGAAGCAATCAATCTAGGTGGCAAGGCAATTGTGCATCTTGTGCCTGGAGAGTATATCCAGATCAACACGCCTGGAGGAGGTGGCTATGGAGCGCCGGATGAGGAGGAGGTTGACCCAGCATTCGACGACTTTCACAAGGCTTTCACTTAAAGGGCGAAAGGTAAGTATCTTACAATGAGAATTTAGTTATCGAATCAAAGTTGTATAGACATTTGCCTCCCTGACGTTGCAGCAGACTTTCACCTTTGGGACTCATACAGTTACAGTCAGTCGTTCAGTATTAATCCTAGAATAAGTATTTAGGAGACTATCTTTATTCAACGCATTTCTATGATCAAAGCCTAAGTACTAACTAATACATATTAAGACTCTTGCTTTCGACGCACAATCTCATCATCATAAAGATTCATGCTCAGCAGCTGCTAACCTGTCAACCCTCCTTCCTCACAGGCAGAGAGATTGACGATCTATATGTCAGGAACGGGTTAGGCGCCCAAGATACTTCTTAAGATTGTCACAAAGAAGCCATGCCTATAGGTAGGCCTATTTAAGATCCACGTTAAAAACCGCCAGTGAGGGTCAGCCAGCTCGCACGACTTACAAACACCAGCAGAACAACCTCACTAAGAATAACCAAGCATGGCACTATCAAAATCGTACCTGCGGTAGAACCATAGCGAACACCTCCAGAGACATGATTTGCACTAACTACTATAACTAATATCTAATACAAACAAAGCCCCCAGCTGCAACAACTTGGGCACCCCAAGGTCAATATTCCAATCACCACTCCCCCCTCTCACTAGCTGCACTGCGAGCAAAACGACCGAGACGAGCAACCAGGACCAAGCTGTACGGGTTGGTAGCTGGCGGGCCATGCGCACCGTTTTCCACCCTTGAACAAAGTGTAGGCCGTGAAG
This sequence comes from Fusarium sp. NRRL 25184, assembly GCA_013755755.1. Classification (NCBI taxonomy): domain Eukaryota; kingdom Fungi; phylum Ascomycota; class Sordariomycetes; order Hypocreales; family Nectriaceae; genus Fusarium; species Fusarium sp. NRRL 25184. Next base: position 27,155 of record JABSSZ010000695.1, read on the forward strand.
CTGCGAGTTGTTCCAGTGTCGTTGTAGCGGCTGTCGCCACCGGAGGCGCTCTTGAGCCTTGTCTGCTTCGTCTGGAATACAAGGCTCGTGATAGGAACGTGAATACTAGTTCCCGGAACAGTCTTTCGCAGACCACGAGCCAACACCACTGGGTAGTTTGATGCAACGATTGTTCTGTCCCCCGCAAGTAGACCATGGCCCCGAACAGTACGCCGCAGACCAAGGACCATTATGGTTACTCCCGTACTCGAAGACGTATCCCCCGTACATGTTGAGACCTTTGTCACAGTCGACAAGCATAACTGAGTGAGTACCAGGCAGGAAGTTGCCTTTAGCACCAGTATCGTCATTGATCTGACCTATCCAATTACCGCAGTTGTTGTCGCTGTACATGTTGAGATGTTTTAGCGCCGAAGCGACCTGGACGAAAATGATGGCGGCTTTCAGCGAAATGGGTGTCATGATGGCAGTTCGTATGTATCTTAATCAATTTTCGGCAGTGGGGTCTGTGATAATGATGAAGAGGGGGAGGATGATGAGGATGATGATGACGAGGATGAAGTATCAACAGCTGCTTGACTCTCGCGGTGTTTTTATACGCATCGTGTCGTGGTGGATCTCACGATTCTAGGGCACCTGCTCCAACAGACCTGCGTATATCGATATCCACCAAAATTCGTATTCATATAATCATGTATGCAGCGTAATGTCTGACAAAGCTCAATTTCACTTTACAGCCCCGGGTAATTATGCGTTCAGCTGCAGCTATGGATTTGATGCTTACCTTTAAGGTTAAACTTTAGTCTGCTAACACACGGCTGATAAAGGCGGCGCAGTACTGAGTAAGCAGGTCTAGTACTATTGTAGATATCCGGGGTATTGGAGCCGCCTTGCGAGCTGAAATTTGTAAGGATCTGTGAACGAAGTGTCTACATTGTATTATGTAAATCAACGCCCTGCCGCTGCTCGTATTCATCAAGACTCAGACCGCCAGCCGAGGGCCTAGGGAATTGTACAAGGTTAACAGACAAATCCCCAGTCGTCAGTACTCGCTTATGTATAGTGCCCTGCCATTGACACTGGTGGCTCTTGTGTAACGGTAACTACAGTTTGCTTTGGGGAATCCGTTCGTATTTGCTACTTCCCGTCGGCAATAGCATGATTCGATAGCCAGAAATTAGTTTCCTCACTACTATGCCCATTGAATTTAACTCTGGCCGCATCTTTGTTAACTTGGTGGAAGGGCTGAAAGTTAAGATGTGAAAGTCTGGTCAACTGAATCGCGGTTCCGAAAAGCCATAGCGGTCAAAGATTTTGCTCAGAACAGGGGTAAGCTGACAAATCATGACATGACTCCAGTCAGCTGTGAGCTCTCATGTCACATCCATCAAAGAGCCAATCTAGACTATCTATCCCTGTCAGTCAGAGCAAACAGCAAGCATATTATCACTGTCATACAGACATTCTCAACTCATCTAAACAGCCAGTGAAACATTACGGTTTTATTCATATCCCTACTCAAGTATCAACGGCAGAAACGGGCCCCTTTCCGGGTTTTGGACTAATCACATAGGCTAAAAGTCACAGGTTTAACCCTATCTCAGAACGGGCCCCGTTCTCGCGTTCGACCGTGCCACCCTTGCCCAAGTCCGTTGGATCTACGGAGTACTTTCCACTTTATTTCCCATATGGACTGTGTTAGACCCATATGAGCGACTAACCTATACATTGGAATAGAATTCATGAGGAAATCTCACCAAGCCTGGACCAATATTCCAGGCTGGAGAAGCTCCATCTCATGCATGGCTATATTAATATTCACCCCGATTTTCATATATTCATATTATATTCAACTTATCTAACAAAACACAGTTCATAAAACATATTCCTGCATATTCACACAGGCGTTCACGTGATGCCTAGCTAATTACTGCCGTGAATTGAAAAGCCTTCAGCTTCCAATGTGGCCTCATAGAAAGGTTGAAGGAACTCTAGCGTTCTTTCTAGCATTTCCCAATCCCTACTGCTGAGAGTATTCCCTCAAGATCATTATCATGTTTAGCAGTAAACTGGACCATCTGTGGCTTTTTCCTTAACGCAACTGTGATCACTCTATGCCATGAGGACCATCTCGTGATGTTATTAATGCCTAGTTACTTACCTACAGCATCGTACTACTGATTGCTGTGTAGAGCCGAGCTCTGTATATAGACTGCAAGAGCATGAAGGTTTGCTAGCGCTGGAATGCCTTGCCAGCCAGCGAAGCGCTTATCGACGGTGCTGGCTTGCTGATGCGCAGTTGAGGCTCGCTTGCCTCTCGCGTGTGTAAGTTTTCTCGTGTGCTGCTCCTGCCGCTCCTCCTGCCGTTGTTCTTGATGCGTCGTGGTGTTCGAATGTACCGCAATCTCCATCTGATCCTGCCCCATGTAATTGCTGCAAGAACTTAAGCTCCCTGTGGTGAAATAAGCTCTCAGTCATAAGTCTCAACTGCAAATAACACATCGGGCTCACAACTTGACCGGACCGGGACAAGCCAGTCTATTCTCACGAGGAACCTAGAAGAGGCAGCTATGGAAGGCTATATACGAAGAAGGCTAGTTCGGGCCCTAACAACTTTCGTAAGGCTTTTGTCTCATAGATAACTAATCAACTATTAAATTAATGCCATGTAGATATTTACTTACCCTTATTCCTTTATATACTTTAGAGATAATACCCAGGACTCTTTATAAGTGTCAGCTTAGTCCCTCTATTCCCTCTGCATTTGTTATTGTAAGTAAGAATGGCGTATTGCTTGATCGAATAAAACAATTGAGAGAGCCCCTCCCCACTAAGCTTAGGGTAAGCTGATGAAGCTAACACTAGCGGCTGTGTTATCATGACCCAATCAAACAGGTTGAAAATCAACGCTGTGCCACAAGAGGAATGATTCCCGTCGATCGTAAGGCTGCACGGTGGGTCAGTTCATCGATTGCACCTCCTCACTTTTAACATCTTATCTATCTTAGAGGTAATATGCGACTTATCAATACCACGACTCTCGAAGTTGAAGAATTCTTCGATGTCTCCATTCCAGAATATGCTATTTTATCGCATACCTGGGGCGATGGTGAAGTCTCACTGCAAGACTGGGCCGATCGCAAAAACCGCCGCTTCAAACCCGGGTTCCAGAAGATCATCTGGGCTTGCGCTCAAGCTGCCGAGGACAAGCTAGGTCACGTCTGGGTGGACACCAACTGCATTGACAAGAGCAGCTCTGCGGAATTATCTGAAGCTATCAATTCCATGTTTAGATGGTACAGACGATCTGCTGTCTGCTATGTATACTTGGTGGATGTCCCTGCCCTGACGCTAGACGAATGCACCCAGCCCGACAGTGCGTTTAGAAATGCAAGATGGTTCACAAGAGGTTGGACTCTTCAGGAGCTGATTGCACCACCTAACTTGAAATTCTTCTCAAGCAACTGGACCATGATAGCGACAAACGCTGAGCTGGCACCGTCTATCACCGAGATTACAGGAATCCCGTGGGCACGTCTTCTCAAGGGCCGGCTCTCCAAATCTCATCCACTTCGAAGATATAGTATTGCACAAAGGATGTCTTGGGCGTCAAGGCGCTCGACGACCCGAATAGAGGACCAGGCTTACTCTCTCCTCGGACTCTTCGACATCTCCATGCCCCTGGTATATGGAGAAGGCTACGAGGCCTTCTCTAGGCTCCTCGGCGAAATCATCCACAAGTATGCTGATCAGAGCTTTTTCGCTTCTCAACTCCAATATGTTGATTTTCTCCCTCGCTCGCCTATGGAGTTCCGCGACTCCCAGTCAGTCCTTGTCAGCAGTTCACCTCAGCTACAGAGGCATTATAAACCAGCAGATCACTCGTACTCCTTCCACCTGACCAACACTGGACTGCAGATCAGTCTGCCGATTGTGCCTACTGTGGTTCCTCATTTTGTATTTGGCGTCCTCGATTGCTGGGATATTGAGACTGCTAGTACTACAACAACACGCAACGTATCACGAGTATGGGTCCCGCTGATTCGGAAGGGCAACGAAGAGGCGCAGCGATATTTGCGATTAATATGGCCTCAGACCTTCTTCCCGGTAAAGATGCTTCAGAAAGATAGTATCTTATCTCACAGTGAGAAGAAGCTTTTCTCTAAAGGAGAAGAACATACACCGTCTGACTCAGACGAAACTTCCGATCATGTGGATACAGTATCCATAGCTATGCAAACAAGCATTCTGGTGAAGAAGCCGTATGCGAGCATTCTATCAATTCCTTCGTGGCAGCCACGTGAGGCAGGAAGTCCGTTTCTACTCTGCTTCCCCCGAGGAACCGCAGATTATCGCTTATACGGCATCTTCCCGAGTCATCGAAAGTCAGATCGCGAATGGGCATCGGAGATGCCCCCTTTGCTACCGCTGATAATGCCCCGCCAGATACATCAAAGTAATTGCTCCATGGACGGTACCGGGACGTCCGTAGAAGGCCAATCAGACGTCTTCGCTGCAGTGGTTGTGTTTAAGAAGAGAGGTTCAAAACCTGCAAAATATGTTGCTATTTGTTTGGCAAATGTTAGACACAGCGATCACAGGAACGGAAACAGGATGATATTCAAGCCAAGGTGTAAGATTATCCCGAACTGGTCACCGGCAAACGACCAAGATGTGAAAGGTGTCGACTTTGGTGCCTTTCCTGAAATTGAACATGACAGTGATATCTTGGTTACGGTGCAGAAGATAGCAAGCAATCCCCGGATCACAGCCAAGGGCCGCGAGCATCGTTTTGTTGGACTGACGCAGGTCATATTCGATAGAAGCCAGATGATTGAAGAATTGCGCTTGGTATCAGGTAAAGAAGACAAGGCATTGAGGGGAATATTACAACACTATGGCCAGGAATCTTCCGATGAATATACTGTTTAGAGTGGAGGGCATGGAAGAGACTGAAATAAGCTGACAATTTGTATTCATCCTGTATATGTAGCTTATAAAAGACTCAGATTCTGATCACAACCTTGAGAAACGAACATATATACATTAAACTGTGTATTGAAGGCGCCGTAGACTCTCATGGTAAACGACTTAGCAGATCTTCTGGTAGTCTCCAATCAACGGACAAACTGTAACAGTCTTACAAACGGGGTTGGGGTAGCCTGGGAAATAGCCGGGGCAGAACTCGGCAGTGAAGCGAGTATCCATGTACTCCGACCAAGTGGCAGCAGGAAAGCACTACAAAGGGTGTTGTTAGCACTTGATTCAGTATAGCGGGTAGCCCTCCAGACCAAACCCCTCATTAACAAAGGAATGAAAGAAGCCAAGCGAAACACGCCAGTTGCTGTCTGACTTGTAGTTAAGTTGGGTGAAAATTACTTACATAATCCTGGCCGTCGACGTTGACGTTGCTGCCGGCGATATATGGGCAGTAACCGCCGATTTTTGTCTCACCAGCGTCGTTGGCGCAAGCGCAAGCTTTAACCTGTCTTCCGGCCTTGGCTGCTGGGGCGGCAAAGACAGCTGGGACTGCGAGAAGAATGGCAAACAAGTTCTTCATTTTGAGCGATGATGTTGCGAAAAATGACAATGAAATACAGCCTTCGATGTGTGAATGATAACCAGTGAAGAACTGTTTTCTAGAATGGCAGGATTCCTATCTTATATTTTCGTGAATGATGGCTTGGCGAATATAAATGTCACACTCCAAAAATCCATCGTAAGCATTACAAACACATGTCCCTACTGATTTGGATATCCATCCGAAAATTCACTCTGGTGGCAGGTTAAGCATGGCCTGATAACGTGAGAAGATTCTGGCTTGAGAACCTGACTAGGTTGCACTACATCTCATATCCGGTAAGAATAGTCCGCGATGTATAAAGTCCGTCTCAGGCATTTTGTACTTGGCCCCTGATAGAGAGACCTAAGCAGGTAAGCTATTGCCACTGGTCCGTTCTTGACACCAACCGCACCAATTGCTACTCGCGGAGCACTCCTTACATGCTTGCTGCATATAGGATGGCGCGGGGTTATGCATATTCATCCTGGGCGGCCTCGGACCCTCGGTTTAATACTACGCTGGGGTTGTAACACAAATTGGCCGAAAATAGCAGGTAGGATTCACGGACGGCCCAAAAAGGACCATTTCTTTATTCGACGAACATGAATGACCTATTTGTTATATACGGCCTTATAGCTATTAGGGACGATTGAGTAGTATATGTCCACATGATCTGATTGCCAAAGTAGGAAACTTGGCATTATGGCGGTTACTCATGGCTTATTCAAACGTTGTATATAACATACTGCCAAGACTGCTAGACCAATTCCTTCACCTCAGTCCTGTGCTGTTGCTTAGAGTCACTTTCAAAAGCCTCCTCAGCTGTCCTGGTCTCGAGAGAACCAAGCTTTCTCGAAGGCTGCCCACTTGCAAATAGCTGATCCACTTCTTCCAAGCTTCGACCTTTGAGCTCAGGAATAAAGAAGTATGCAAGAACAACCATAGCTACACAGAAGCTCCCATAGATGAATCCGACCTTGGCGCCAAGTCCTGCATAAGACTTGCTCAGAAGATAGGGAAGTGTGAATGATGTTGCAAAGGCGGTCAAGACGGAAATAACGGAGGCGAGAAGGTTGGTCTTTTCCTTGACATGGCTGGATGCTGCTTCAGACAGGACAATGTAGGAGACGGGCCCCCAAGATAGGGCATAGCAGGCGGGAAAGAGTATAAAGGAAGCCACCTATGTATTATTAGTACTGTGTAACCCTGCAATTGGGTCAAGTACTTACGAGAGTTTTCTTTTGAATCTCATTGGGGTTTGGGATTGTTCCAACCGATCCGACAATAAATAGGAAGATCGCCATGCCAGTACCTCCAATAAGCAGCAATACTCTTCTGCCGACCAGGTCGACAGTGAACCACGTAACAAAGAGGCATGCAAGACCTACGGAAGAACCAACGACAGTAAAGACGAAGCTTCTTGCGCCAAATCCCTGAGACAGGTAGAAAATGACCGAGTATTGCGAGGCAAAAGCCTGCCCTGTAATCTGCTGTCCGAACATGGCGAGAATGGCTACCATAGTGCGGCGCCTGTTCTTGGCATCGAATAGCTCAGACCATTTACCCTTGTGATCGTTAGAGTGGGTGTGTTGAATGGCCTGAATCTCGAAGTCGATGTCTTCTTGGGATTTGTCCTTTCGGATTCGACGGAGGGACTGGGTAGCTTCCTGTACGCGGTCCTTGGCAAGAAGCCTAGCAGGGTTAGTATAAATTAGAGGGCTATGGGGGTCAAGAGTAAGTACCATCGGGGGCTTTCAGGGACCCAGAACCATAGTGCAAGCAGGAACGTAGGTGCAAGGAATTGCAAAGCCACGGGAATATGCCAAGCAGCGTTGGTCTTCATCGAGCTAGTACGCCAAGTAACAAGCGTTGCCACTAGGGTGCCGAGGTTGATCATGAGCTGGAGTGAAGAGGTTATCAGGCCGCGCAGTGCTCTGGGGGCTGTCTCAGCTTGATAGATGGGCACGACGACGATGGTCATGCCTGTCATGATGAAGGAGATGAAGCGACCGATGGTGAATTGGGCAGCTGTTGTTGCGGTAGTCTGAAGGAGAACACCACTGTCAAGGTCAGTCAGGATCTGCTGAATGGCGATAGAAGAAGTACTTACACGAACGATGCAATAATCAGGCCCATGATGGCGATCTTTCTTCCCCATCGCTCAGCAATGATACCGCAAATCACAGTACCCAAGGCCTTTCCGATGAATGGAACAGAAGTCATGACAGACGACAGCCACGGCTGGAGGGAACACTTTCCTGTTGTCTTGTCGCAGGTTCCGAATTGACGACCAAAAGCTTGCATGCCTTGAACGGATCCAAAGTTGCCGACATCATAGCCGAAATTGAATGAGCAGAAGCACATATACCTGTAGAGAGTCGTAAGTAGTTTTTCACTTGCGAATAACGCAGCTGTGAATTGTTATCTTACATCAACAGGAAGAGCATGGTTCCGTTCATCTCGCTGAAACGACCGCCTTTGGCAGCGGTGATGATGTTGTCCGTCATGATGCTGTACACTTTGAGATGCGTACCGTAATGTAATAACAAAGTATAATGCCCAGATAAACCGTTGTTTCAAGTAATTGAGCCCGGATGATGACAAGAGATACGATGTAGAGCTGGTCATCTCTTTATACAAGTATGACCCTACCAAACAACAATAAGACTGGCATCAGAGATCGAAGACAGGGCGTCAATAGTCAGAGCTAGCTCATAACGCCATTGAACCCCAGAATCAGACAAAATGCCAATCGGCAAATGGTATACCCCAGATTTTGGTAATTTTCACGATGCTGAGAACAAAGTGGGTAGGAATATGGGGACCTTAGCCTCACCGGCAGCGAGGGCCGGCGCTAAATCGGCTCAGTCATGGCCGCGGCTCCGACAGAGTCAGCGGGACCCGGAGCTATCTCTTGGCCTTTACTCGTGGGGAATGAGGAGTTAGAATTGTACCAATTTTTGGATTATCGGGACGTCTCATTATTTATTAAGGCTTGCTACTTCTTCGGTGAAAGGTGTCTTTCTCATCACTACGGCTGGCCTTGATCACTACTTGACATCATACAATGGGCTCTCTACCATCTACACGACCAAATTTTCTAGTCATCGTCGCCGATGATCTCGGCTTCAGTGACTGCGGCTGCTATGGCTCGGAGATCCAAACGCCAAACATTGATCGTCTCGCCTCAGAAGTTGGAGGAATTCGCTTCACACAATTCCATGTCGCTGCAGCGTGTAGTCCTACGAGATCCATGCTCATGACGGGCACGGATCACCATATCGCTGGGCTAGGTCAACTCCAAGAGATTACCAGGAGTTCACCTGCTCACAAAGGAAAGCCTGGGCATGAAGGCTATCTCAATGAGAGGGTAGTTGCTATTCCCGAATTGTTGAGAGATGGCGGATATTTCACCTGCATGAGTGGTAAATGGCACCTGGGGCTCAAGCCGGAGCATCATCCGAATAAGAGGGGTTTCAAGAAGAGTTTGGCTCTACTCCCTGGATGTGCAAACCACTACGGTACGTGACTCATCATTCATACTTTTAGTACACCTCTGACATATACAGCGTATGAGCCTGAGTATCAAGACCCCAAGTCAGAGCCGAACAAGTTCTTCGAGACAGCTGTCCGAGCACTCCATGCCGAGGATGGAAAGTTCCTTGCCGAGAGTGAACTTGGTCCTGACTGGTACTCCTCTGACGGCTACGCCGACAAGCTTCTGAACTACCTCTCAGACCGAACAAAGGAAGAGCGCCAGCAGCCTTTCTTCGCGTATCTTCCCTTCTCAGCGCCGCACTGGCCACTACAAGCTCCCAAGGAGTCTTGCGACAAGTATCGTGGTTTATATGATGAAGGACCTGAGGCTCTACGACAGAAACGTCTACAGAGGCTCAAAGAGCTTGGTCTGATTGATGAGTCGGTTGTACCTCATCCGGTGATCACTATACCCGGTGAACCTGCTGAGTGGGACCAGCTGGATGCAGAAACGAGAACAGCTAGTGCCCGCGCTATGGAGGTTTACGCCGGCATGGTGGATCGGATGGACTGGAACATAGGACGGGTAATTCAGTATCTCAAGGATAAGGATGAGTATGACAATACGGTCATTCTGTTCATGAGCGACAACGGCGCGGAGGGAGCGAGCTATGAAGCATTCCCCCTCATCGGAACTACCATCATGGACCATGTGCATAAATATTACGACAATAGTTTGGAGAATATTGGCCGTGGGAACTCCTTCGTCTGGTATGGTTCGAGATGGGCTCAGGCGGCTACAGCACCTTCAAGGTTGTACAAGATGTTTTCCACGGAGGGCGGATGCCGAGTGCCCCTTGTCGTCAAGCCTACGGCTGATATCGCGTCAAGGGCTAGCGGTAGTATCGTCACAGATGCATTCTGCACAGTGATGGATATCGTTCCCACAATTTTGGAACACGCTGGTCTGTGCCACCCTGATACCTACTCTGGAAGGCCAGTGATGCCTCTCCGCGGTAAAAGCTGGAAACCCTTCCTAGATCAGCTCGACAGCATATCGCGATCGTCACCTATCCATGACAAAGACTATGTGGCTGGCTTCGAGATCGCAGGTTCAGGCGCTCTTCGCCGTGGGGACTGGAAGATCACATACATCCCAGAGCCAAAGGGTCCCCAAAGATGGGAGCTATTCAACATCAAGAGCGATCCTGGAGAGACGACTGACCTGTCGGAGGCTGAGCCTGAGTTGATGGCGGAGATGCTGGAGCTATGGGAGGAGTACAAGGCTGAGGTCGGCGTGGTGGGTCTTGCTGGTGACTTTCCCGGTCTGGCTGGTAAGCAGGGCGCTCAACAGGATACGATTGAGGATGAGATGGAGGATCCGTATTCTTGGATCAAGTATATTAAGAGGCCTGAGATTACGCCAAAGGAGTTGATAGGTATTGTTCCAGTTTAGGTACGATGACCGCTGCAATTTACACAAGTGGTTTGAAGTAATAGTCTATTTCAAGTGTCGTTCATCATGCACCAAAGTCCATATCGTGCTGTTGAAATATCCAGTCCGGCAGAGAAAACAAATCCCATGTGATTTCGTTTGACAGATCCCCGGCAAACTGAGAGTAATCTCCCATAGGGTTTGCATGATCACCTGGCATATCCTGGTTCCTGAGCGTCACAGAAGAATGCGGAGGTTGTACTGTGTGCTGGCTCCAGGGTCTCAGAACGGGTGTATCCTGGGTCAGGTTCTGAGACGAACTAACAAGTGAACCAGCTGCGCTTTCACGCCTGTTTCGGTTTTGATTCACGTCGTCGTATGCACGGCGGAATGGAGCCAGGTGAGAAAGATAGAAGGCTTCCGGGGGACCACTGATTTCTCCTGCATCATCACCTGCGCGTCTAGAGGGTTCGCAAAGTGTCAGTGGCGGATGGGAGTAAACTTCAAGGACTGACATACGATGGTGGAGTGACATGACCGTTGTGTGCAATGTCGTTCAATCCGAATCGGCGAAGAAGCCGGGTCAGGGCATAAAACTAGCGAATTGAGCATCTGAGCAATTACATAAACAGTGGGGAGGAGGGTCTCACTGCTCGTGACGGCAGACTTCCACGAATCTGCTCACTTAGCACCTTCATGTTGAACATAATGTCCTCTTTGAGTCGCATCCGTGTATCAGGCTCCTGCTCACCCAGTGAGGCAACATACACAATCATGATCTTGGTCGCTTCGTAAGTCGCCGCATACGTTGTAGACTCAGCAAACAGAGGGTTCAGATGCTGAGACATCATTCGCAGTATCTTGGTAACTTGTGCGGCATGATGTCGACAGATATCTTGACAGTGCGCGATATATTCTTGAGGAGCTGCGCGAAATGCGGCGGCTAGTGGGAAAGCGAAGCCGGGGATGGATATCCTTGCGAGATCGCAGATGAGAATGTGATATGAAAGATGGAGATAGAAGAGTGATTCCAAAGTGTTGAGCTCTTTGTGTACATATATGCTGAACTCTGTCAATTGCAGCTGTGACGAGATGTTCTTGTTCCAGGCTTCCAGAGCATTAAGAGTCTGTGTGAATGGAGACTGGGGGTGGGATATATCCATACCGTCTGGATTGGCGCGGATAAGACTGGAAGAATTAGCTAAAGGTCTTATTAGAACAGTGAGGTGCATACCGTAAGACCCTGGTTCTCATTCTTATCAAGTAGATAAGATTGGAGCGCAGGTTATATCTCTGCAGCTCCTCACCCGATGGGAACGAGTCAGAGTTTCGAGGTAGAAACAATGGCGCCTCGGTACTCGAGGCTTGAGAAAGAAAGGACTGGTCCGAACTCGGAAGAGGGATCTGAGGTGTTTCGTCCCTCCACTTCAAGTTCTCATTGACACCACTCCCGACGATGCTGTCTAGGATGAAGCATGACCATAGAACCTTTCTTCGAGCTTCGATTAGGATATTATCTTCCGAGGATTCCCCACTATTGCTCGGCGGAGTCGGGCGATCGAGAGCGAGTAGTCGAGCAGCACTATGGCAACACCCGCAGAGCATAAAGGCCAAAGCGTCCTGACCGGTTTGCAGGGCGAACTCACATAGTAGCACGAGGGTCTGTGTGTGATTAGCCTCTTTTCTAGGTCTCTATGTTGCATAGACTTGCCATGGCTGTCATAAGTGTTGGTTTGCCTATTTCTCTCATAGCGAGAGCTTGTGACTCTTCCGCCCAAACCTTTACAGCGACATTAGAGGTGTCAGGTCGGGTATTAAGATTTGAGCTTCCCTCAAGTTCTCTGATACTACTACGGGTTAGTATGTCATACTCGTGTTATACATCAGCGTGCCTGGAACAAACCGCAGTCCATGGGCGCCCATCGCGTAAAGGATTGCCTCGCCATAATCTTCCACTAAAGACCCTTTATCAAGTGAATGGTTGAACGAAGGCTTGTGGATGAAGTCAAGGCATCGAAGACTAGCCACCCGATTAAAATAAATCCCTGTTACTGCCTTAAGGGTCTGTAAATCCCACGGAAGAGGCCTGCTCTGTAGTCTAAATTTTGTCAGTGTCAAAATTACTCTGAGCGATCACAGTCCATACCGGGCACCGGGTTCCAGTGGAGACATCGAAGATCGGGGATCAAACGCCGTACCCGGGGAAATGTCAGCTACACCATGTCTCGGCTCATCACTCCGAGGACTCTCTTCTGATACATTTGATCGACTGGTAGCGTTGGGTCTCTGTTGCTGAGGGTAGCGACAAGGGAGACTCCTCTGAAGACATCTCGAGCAGGCTGGCCGAGCCTTGTCACAACGACCCTTGGCTCTTCGACAAGCCTCGCACGAGCCAACACGTCGTTTCTCAACACCGGAAGCACGGTAGACAGTCTCAAGCGTAGCGCCCTCAAGCCTGTTCTTGGTTCCTGAGTTGTACCCTGGGCAATCAACGCCCAAGGTCTCGCAGTTCTGACAGCTCGGTATAGACCCGTCGCATTTTACCTAGCAAGTTAGTAGCCAATCACAAGGGCGACGAATAATGGAAACAAACCTTGCGGGAGCGACAGACGAGACAAGAAGCCCCTGACTTTGATTAGCCCGTTATTCTGCTGATGATCTTTGCATTGCGATGTGAGGGAATGGTTCTTAGGACCGGCTCTCGCTTCCGAAGCTTGTTTCAGTGGCTAAAGAGGGTTAGATACGTACCTTGAACCGAAGATACCTGAGCCATAGCCGATGTTTGAACACATGTAACAAAGGTGAGTCAAAGCGCTTAGCAACCTACAAGGTCGTTAGAGACAGAATATGAGAAAGATCAGAAGGAAGTAATCAACCTAAAGTTCTTGTAGTTGAGGTACATCTTGAAAATGACCTAATCGAGGAGGGGCCAGACTAGCCACAGACCCCGCATCATTGGCTGACGGGAATAACACTAACACTTGTTGATCTCCAAACGAGTCCAAAGACAGGGAACGGCTCCGAATACCGCCGCTAAAACATGCATGATATGTATCTTGCGATCTACATGATCTGGGAGAGAACAGCTTCAACATTCCGCAGGCAATTAATTTCAGAGTCAATTTAAACAATGTACCATCTTGATAGAAGCGTCGATCTGGAGAAGTATTTGTAGGGGAAGACACAACAACCCTTACCAGTTGGCAGTTGCTGGGTAATCATGTTGTTCCTGTGATTAAAGGACCGATGAGAATTAGGTGAACCGTTTTAGCATCAATAGGAATACCTACGATGGGTAGTAAGGCAAAGATAAGAGACCAAAAAGATATATGAATAAGTGGATCTTTCGACATGTCTAGTAGATCTGGCGTGCTTTAGTGGCACATCACGCGATATGTCTGTCAGAGTCATCCATTATCTTCATCGACCTTTGAGCCAGTCTCTCAAGTCATAGAAGCGCCACTGGGATAAGAAGCTCCCGCTTGAGAAGCTCTGTATTGCTCAAGATCACGCTGAATCGAGAATTGGTGAAAGCTCGTACTGGCCAGCACGGCAATTAATTCATACCAAGTCAGACACTCGTCAACATGAGGATCCAGATCTAGACTCTCCAGACTGGCTTCATCACTTGATTTAGGAGCACCGAGGAAAGGATTCCCTTAGAGGATTCAGGTATCATTAGCGCTTCACTACTTAGGTCCATAAAGACTTCAGCCCTGTAAACAATAATCTTAATAACTATGCCATTTCGAGATTTCCTTGAGTCACATTAATTTTAGCCCAAGCTGTCTGTCTCCCGTCAATTATGTCCGTAGGTGCATTCTACTAAGATGGGTTTAGTCTGCTGATAAAACACAAAAGAAATACAGTGCCTTCTTGGCGATAGAGCCACGAGGTCATTGAAGTCAGAACTACTGATCATCTCAGCAATCCTTACGTGCATATTATTATATGCTCTTCACCTGCCTGACAAGATCCGATAAATGCAGACTCACAGCTTCTGGCAGCTCAATGACAGACAAGTGAGATTCTCCGTGAAGCCTGGCGAAGCTGAACCAATCAGGGTATTTTTGAGCAAATTCTTCAAGCGCTGCAACGTACGCCTCTTCTCTGGGATGACTGAAAACATGTCGAATAAGAGGGGGATCATCGATAGTCTCGAGCCGTTCCATGGGTGAGCCCCAGCGCTCATAATTCTTTTCCACTAGCCAACAGAAATGAGACCAGTTCTCGAATCCTTGGGCGCTTACATCATTCTCGCAATGATCCAAAACATTCTTGTTGGTTGTGTTGTTGAGCCAGCCTTTGACGAGGGTGGCCTGAGCCTGGTACCAAGTCTCTTTGTTTTGTATCATTTGGAGGTTCTTGATAAATGCTGGAGGAGGTCGAGTCATGATCAAATCCGCGAGCAGAATAGCTGGGACCCGCTCTTTTCCCAGTCGCGCTGCCATCTCTATCGCGCACCAGCCTCCGTCAGAGTGTGAGATGGGAATGAATTTCTGAACCTGGAGGGAGTCTAGGAGTGCGATCGTATCGTTGGCTTGGTCCTCCACGCTCCACTTGTCCATGGGATCATCATGGCCCCTCCAGATTATCCTGATGACGCGGTACTTGCCGACTAAAAAGGGCAGGATGTATTTGTAGCCTCGATGGTCTTGACCGAGACCCGGCAGACAGATAATAGTTGGCTCAGATGAAATCATGCCTCGGTCGTCGAACGACAGTTCAACGCCGTTGATGGTCCGTGTGTACAGCATTTTGACTTAAAGGAATAAAAGATTAGAAAAGAAAAGGAGTGTGATGTAGTTGGCGTTCAAATCCTACCTCAGAGTGTACGTCGAGATCCATAGAGTGATATATACAACAAAACCAATAGGGCATGCGCAGAGATCCAATTAACGTTTCAGCTAATGAAACTATATGCTATTGACCTTGCACGATGTCACAGACTGCTCCTAGCCGATGCACCTCGCTCACAATCTCCCTTTTCATAAAATCGCTATATCACAGACCCGGCTAAGGTCTCAGCCGCTGCGGGTAAATTCCGATAAATATGGACTTTTCCCGCGGGAATGGTAAGCGACCTGACATCTCCTGAAGATGATTGGTCAAGGATACCTTTTTTACGGTATGTCATGGCTTTGTCATTCCCCATAATTGTTTCAGTTAAAGTAGTTGGATTTTAACCACAGCCGCAAGAACAGCGTTTTAGCCATGTCACGCACGGAGTTTGACTTCAGCCTCATCGCTTAGCTGATAGTCCAGACGGTCAAGGTAACACTGCACTGGGAACCTACCGGATGCGTGCTATGCTATATGGAATATACCCCAGTAACGCCGAGAAACCTATCGACCTCGTTTAACCTCGTTCCGCTCGCATCCATTATACTAAAATGGTTAGCTTCCGCTCGCTTCCATTATACTAAAATGGTTAGCTTGGAACTCTCGGAAAATACCCAAGGTTCTCCATCTTGGAGCACAGTTACCCATATTTCTAGAAGATGACCTATTTGTGTTCTTTACCTTTCTGCTGGAGATGAAGCCTCTTCATCATCTCAACCTAAAGACGACCATCTACTCCGTTCTGCAACGCCGAGATGTCATCCGCCTTTCCTTTGGCCGCAATATCCATCGCCGTTTGTCCTTGCCTGTCTTCTGCCATAGAATCCAATCCTTTACCCACCAAGAACTGGAATCTAGCTTTTCTTCTAAACGACAATCCCTGGCCAGCAACAACATGAAGCAGTGACTGTCCCTGAGCATCAACGATCGACCATTCCACTCCCATCTCGTCAAAAAGCGCCCAGATTCTCGGCTCCGTTGCCTCCACAACCTGCTGTTCATGTTCCTTGTTGACCTTCCATCTATCGCCGCCCCATTTCTTAGACAGAGTATGTCTCTCCTCGTCCATCTTCGCGTAGAGCCCCCATCAATATGTTCAGCCGTCCAAATACTCCAAAATCTCATCAGCACTTCTCTCCGGACTGACATCCTTCGTATAGATAATACATTTCGCCAATGTCTTGTTGCTTGAATGATTCAGGAAGTGTTGGTTGTAGCTCAACTTATGGCCTCTCCGTTCCTCCATGATCCGAAGCGCTTCATCAGTGTCCTCACAGGGAAGGATAAGAAAGACCCCTTTATAAGGAGAAATAAGTTCTGCGACACGATCGAGTTCCTCCTTGTTCTCAAAAATAGAATGGCCCGCCCCGAAATCGAGAATTTTGCCGTAAAACCTGTCCCCGGGCTTTAGAGCATTCTGCAAGATGTCCACGACAGCTCTGTATTCAAAGTATTTCCAGTACTTCAACAAAGACTCCACGCCCTCTTGTTCATATAGTTTGTTTGCACGGGCATCGTCGTAGTCCAATGGTGCGTAGAGCTCCTTGCGATGTCGATCAAGGCTGAATAATTCTCTGTTGAGCTTTTCTGAAAGGACCTTTCCAATGGTTGTTTTCCCGGCGCCTTCGGGGCCGATTAGAATAATTGTTGGGCAAGGTTTGTCTGGCATGGCTTCGTTTCAAATGGCCATCGAAATGTAAATGTTATGCAACTACGGAAAATTAAGAATGAGCAGTTGCCTACTTGCTTTTATAGATGAGATGAGATATGAGCCCATCGTGGAGGATCGCGGGTAACACGGCTATAGTAAGTGACTCATAGCTTGTTTGATAAGATGCCGATATCCGAAGTCAGGCATCTCATAAGAATGCCTGTTAACATAATCTGAGAACTGCTATCTTAGACATCTCTAAAGAAATTTTACTATTCTATTACAGCTCTATATAAATTACTTTCCGAAAGGGTTATGCTGGGAAAGAGAGCATCTTAAGTTGGGTATAATTATTACTTAATAATAACAGGTCTACCTTTATATATACAATTAAGGATAGTAAAACTTAATAAAGTACTAGGATATCTTC
>JABSSZ010000697.1:0-52069 GCA_013755755.1 Fusarium sp. NRRL 25184
GGTTCAATTCCCGGCGGGAGAGATCCAGCCACCTGTGATACACAGGCGATCATTTTTTTCGTTTCTGCTCATCAATTTGATATATCAAGAGACATTCAATTTGGTCGGTTGCTGACGGTCATTCAATTTTTGTGTGTTTGTTGGTTCTGCACAGGTCTTGGCGTGCGTCGCTGGGGTGTTTCCAGGGTCTAGCTGCGCTAATTACAGTTAGCTGATCGCAATGATCGACATTCATGCATTGGAAGTTTGCAGGACAAAGTCCCTGATCATGATTTGCTATTCGTTTTATTTGTCAAGAGCTGCAATTGCCAGGGAAGCGGTCAATTGAATGCATGACGGACTGTTGTTTCTTGATAAATGGAGGAAGAAATTGTTGTCGTGCAATACAGAGTACCTAGACCGATGGTTGTTCAACTTGGAAACATCACATAAAACGACAATTGACGAATGCTGATAGAAGCAAATAAGTATTGAGTATGTACTCTATCCAGGTTCTATGACCTAATCAAAACGCTATGATGAAACTTGGCTTCCTCTAAACCCAATGACCTCAACCAAGAGGCTATGCAAAAATATGTACTAGAAACGTTCCATCATGAACCAGAATTTACTCGCCGGGCTGGACCATAGAGTACAAGCAGCCAACGGGCTTCGCAACCGTGGCGGCCTTGACAGAGAAGGGAAGGCAGTTCTTGTTACCGCCGGGGTTGTCAATGCTGTTGTAGACCCAGACAGACCAAGAGGTCTTCTCGAGATTGTCTCCGTTGGGGCAGGCAACGAAGTTGGCGCCGTCGAAGGTGAGGATGCCGTGCTTGTCGATCTTCCAGCCCTTGCGCTGGCCGTTACGGGGCATGGGCTGAGCGCCAGTGGTGTAGCCGAACTTGCCCTGGCCCATACCGGAGAGGTCGACGTAGGCCTGCTGGCCAGGGTTGCCGACGGAGTAGAGCCAGAGCTCGTCGTTGTAGAGGTGGAAGGTGACGTCGTTGTGTTTCTTGCCATCGTCACAGCTGGCCTCCTGCTTCTTGAGCTTCAGCTCGAAGGACTCCTTGTTGGCCTGGATGGTGGTGAAGTGGATGGGGCTGGCGGTGCGGAGGGCGAGACCTTGGAAGAAGGTGTTCTTGGGGGTGCTGCTGGTCTTGGGGGCAGCAGAGACAACGCCAGCGGCGACGAGGGGAGTGATGAGAAGAGCCTTGATCTGCATGATGGCGGTTGTGTTGTTGTGATGGTGGTTTAGAGTGGTTAAGGTTGAAGTTGAGAGTGTGAGTGATGAGTGATGAGTGATGAGTGGGTGAGATAATGTCGAAAAGAAGACAACGTCGATAGTCTTATATGCATATTCTCTCCCCTTGTTCATGTATCTTCATCTCGCATCGTCACAGCTGAGAGATCGTCTTCGGCGGTTGCCTCAATAACGGGCTCTAAGCCCCAGCCCCAGTCCGAAGCTCCGTGGTGAGGAGCCCGTCTCGCGGAAGAATAAAGAATACGAGGTATCTCCACAGTCCACCGTACCTCAACAATTCTCTCCCTGAAATAAATCCACTGTAGTTACCCCTAATGCATTGAGAGCTCAGGCGGTCGAGCCGAACGACCCAGGTCCAGACCCCAGAAGCGTCGCTGGACATGGCTAAAATTGTGAGGGTCAGGCCAGCCAACGCCAGCGCTAGGGATAACGGCAGCCCAGAGCAAGCCAAGGCAAGCCACCCGTGACCACAGCCCAACCCCAGCTATTGAGCTCTCTAAAATTAGCAGCGTCCAGGCTTTTCTAGAACCCATCGTCCGATGCCGAGGCACTCAATCTCGCCCTAGCTAATGCGGGACCCTCCATGCTTGGCTACAGACGTCATAGTCTCGATCTCTAGAGGCCGAAGCTAAGCTAAACTGACCATTTACAATGGCATTGGCATTGGCATTGGCATTGGCATTGGCATTGAACTTGTCTCTGGGCCATCGCCACAAATGGAGCTCCTCGTAAATGCGAGCTTCTTCATGCAGAGACACGTTGGCCAAGAACGATCATTCTGGTGAATACTGCGTCTGCTGATTGATGCCGAGTTCCGCTATTCTCTTAATTCTGTAAAATTCGGAAAAGTTTCTTCCTTAGGGGGCGGAAGTCTATAATGACCTATGCTAAGGCTCTAGGTTAGGTTAGGAGCAGGAATATTCCGTCATGATCAGTCACTCCAAGCGTGCCAAGATCAAGCCCCATGGAATGTTCCTCATAGAAATGTATCTGTTTGTGGCTGAACATGAATAGGAGAATGTCAATTTCTCCGCTACAGTGACGGTGAATAATATCCAAGGTTTAAACCGCCATACATCGTGGATACAAGGCCGTTGGCAGTGGGCCATGGCCAGTTTCAGCTATAGTGCCCCAGATTAAGAAGTCCGATCCTTGAACTTTGCTCTTGACGTGGTATTCCAAGCACCTGATCTGCAAATTCTAACGAGATTGGACGGAATAATACGAGTTCCAGCGCCGGTCAACCCGTATTCAACAACCACAACAATAACAACAGCTAACATGACGTTTTCACCATCTGTTATCATTGACAGAGTCCTCTTTGTGTGAAGTGACAATGAAGTTTTTAACGTTACAGTATTTCAATGACAGACGCTCATTCTTCAATTCGAACAGAACAGAACTGCTAAAATTGGTACCAACTAGTGTTGATCCAGCAACAAATGCCGTGGCTGGTGGATATAATTGCGGTTTTGCTAGGATGGTCTCGCTATACCGAAGCGTAATCAACATAATCAAACCCAGTTATATTTTATTCGAGAATAGCTCGCACAACGTTCAGAGCTCACTGTCTCACTTCAACTATCGTCAAGCAATCCCAAGCTCAAGGCACATACAGCCTTTGCCGCAACAGTACAGTCGTACATAATTAGATTCTCTTCTAATTTTATATAACCCCTGCCCCCAGCATACAGAACTATCAAAGACTCATCCCGAGACGACATTGTGAGGCTGTACCCTCTCCTTCTCTCGTATAGTGTCGATCTAGCAAAAACAAATTCACTGCATGAGATCATCGTCGAGCCAAACTCTTGGCCGAGTTTTCATTCTTGCTTTCACGATGAGGATGATCTACGCTCAGGCGGTGGCAAAGACTTACAAGCAAAGCGCGCCAATCGTGGGGTAGACCACGATGCACACGATTTTTTCAAAAGGCACGTTACAGCTCTTGGCATTGGAGATCAATTGTCACAGTCGACCATTGAGGCTTTGGAGTGGATGAAGAGGCATTAGATTGGGTAGGTTCCGGACAATGCAAGGGACTTCGATGATAATGAGCATCAGTTGCCGCTGCTGCACTCGTTATCATCTTAGTTCTTTGTGAAAAGCTGTCTATCATTCGTATAGCTGATTTCCTTTTCCTTGCTTAAGCAATATTTGCTCGGGAACAACCATGGTCGATTTGATCGCCCTGGGTTGCGACAGCTCAAAACGGTTGCGTTCATCAGACAAACTCCATTGAATATTAGATCGTGTCAAGAAGTTGACACTGTTGATTATATTCGATGCTTCGGTCTAACCTGGAACATTTGTGTCTCTGGGGATATTTCAAAGGAGAGAATTATGAAATTGATGGTCACATTGAAGAACTTTTTGCAGCAAAAGGCGTGAAAGCTTCCTCTATCGACAGAAATTCATGGAGTGAAAAAGACAGTCCCATTCGTTGTTAATTTCCACACAGGCTATGCATTGAAACCTGAAGGTGAGCTCTAGCAATAGCCAGAACGGAACTTGAGTGTATTGAGTTGCAGTAAGCTACGGGCAATATCCAAGATTCAATCAACAGTCAGTTGGTAAATGGGCGATGATATGATTTAGATGGGTGGTGCCTCACTTACACGGGGTTTCTTGCGCCACACAAATATCTTTATTAGCAGTGGTTCAGCTGTTCTAAAATCATGAAAACAGTTTACGTTCAAGTTGAAATGAGGCTGACATAGACTATATCCCAAGATAGTTGCAGTCTAACTGAATGAGGTATATGTGTAAGCAGACTCCATAGATCCTCATCTCATTCTGCTACAATCAAACTTCTCAAACCCAAACTATTCCCATACCAGCAAGGCTCCTGATTAGATCCCCATATCATCTTTCTGAACGCGACAATTGCATTCCACCACATCCAAATATGACAACATTTTCATCCATTCCCTCTTACGTCCTTGGCGGCGCCTGTGTCAGCCGTGGGATAATGGCTCTCTTCTCACCACGAAAAGAGTACGGCCATGTCGGTCTTGTTCTCGAACCTAGTAAAATCGACACTGAAGTTGGTTCTGTTTCACCACTCATGTACTTCAAGGGTCTTCGTGAGATATCATACGGTCTTACGTTGATGGCGCTGCAATATCAGGGCAATGAGAGCGCCGTGACGACATTTTCGGCGATATTGTCAATTGTGAGACTTGGTGACGGTTTGGTAGTCTGGATGAACGGTGGTGATGAGCTGAGATATAAAGCTGCTGGTCATTGGATTACAGGATTGGGGTTTGTTGGATGGGTGATTTGGAGATGGAGTTACTAGAGTGCCAAAGATGGACAAGAAGCCATAGGCCGGCTATTGTAGGTATATGTTAAATCAGAAGGCTAAAACAGTAAGTAAGGACTTTGGAGAAGGTTACATCCCCGCTCTTGGGAGCATAAATCATGTACTGTGTCTGATACAAATTCTTCCCCAAGCTGTGAACACTCCCCAAATTCTTTTGCAGATGACGTGCTAAACCCATCAAATGCCTAGTTGTAGAGTTATTGAAGCTCCTCAATCTTGATATTTTAACTGTATGAAGTCTTTGACATTTATCACATTAATTGCTGCGGACTGAGAAACAACGCCAAACCTTAATGGCATAAACATCGCCAACTCGAGCTCAACTGCATACCTGGCTGCACATCCCGCTTGAGGAATCAAGCATCAGTAACGCTGCTCAGAACGAGACTTCAGTTGTAGTAAGCTCAAGCTGAGCTTCACGGGGTTTGTGGTCGCAATCTGGATCGACGTCACATGTTCGAAAAATCCAAGACCGGAAGACCTGAGCTTGAGTTGCAAAATGACTTTGAGATACAGTTTCCAAGGCTTTCACGCATATATAGGGGCCTTTTTTTCTGCCTTATATCGATCGAGAGGGTCATCTGCAAGCCTTTGGCGGCCTGGTGGTCGGCCCTCAGCTGTCCAGTAACTCAACTTACATGTAGTCAGCCCGACACTTCTCCAGATTACCAGAAAGCATGTCTCCCGGCTCATTTCCCTGTAAAGTTTGAAGGCCTAATCATAAATATTATGAGAGGTATTTTCTTTCGTATTATTTTGTACGTGGTCGCTGTGAATGAGGTGGATATTGCTGAAGGCCTCATGAGAGGGGTGTCCCATAAAGTGATGAGAGCCGACAATCACACGACTACAGGTCAATTATACTCCTTTCTGCATACTGTTCACATCATCAATAGCGATTTATTGGTCTTTTTTCGCATGTAGGCGAGTTATTCACGGTCAGTAAAGGCGACGCCTTGACTTCGTTCTTCACCCGTCGCATGACGATGGAATGTCAACGGTGTGTCTGGGTCAACAGAGCATACCAGCTTAACCTCCGGGTATTCCTTGCTAGAAGAGCAGTTGTCTCTAGATTTTGTCAGCCATAGAGTCTCACCTAATGGTCGCGCGACAGGTAATCTCCGGCCATCAGTTCAAAGTTCCCACGTTCCATGTAAATGACGCACTCAATGATCGCCAAACCCCGGAAGTATGCCAGTCTATATATGACCTTTTTTTTCGTTTTCCAGAATACATTTAAACCAGTCATGATCATCGTTTTCATGTCTCCGCTTTGCGTTGTGTTTCCCCTCCCTTATCCATTGGTATCACAAAACCCTACTCCGATCCCCAACACCAAACCACATTTTACTCAGTGCTCAAGTTCCACAGTCCATCGCCCAGATAATGCGCGTCCTCAATCACGGGTCCCTTACCCTTGGCCTTGACCTCCTTGGTTCCCACGACGAGTGTTCCCACTGCGCAGGCCTCCTCCTTGCCCTCAGCTATGACAACCACAGGTTCACCCTTGACAAGCTCTCTGCTCCATCGTCCCTCCTCGTCCATCTTCTGATCCATCTCCTTGCCCTCTTGTAGACCCTCGGGGGCGCCATCGGGAGGCAGTCTGCCTCCTGGGGAAGTCAAGCCTGGGGCCATGAGGGTAGCGCCCGAGAGGACGAAGCGAATGGCACCACGGTCTATGCGAATGCTAGGGAACGCTTGGGGGAAGCGGTGTACGAGGCGAAGGTGAGGAACGAGGATGCCAGTGAGATCCTGTTGGTAGAAGAGAGGTGTCGAGTCGAGAACGTAGAGGGTGTTGCGGTCGGTCAGCTTCATGCTTGAGAGGGAGGCCTTCTTGGGCAGAATCTCGTCGATGTAGGGGTTGAGTAGAGGGTATGTGTCGAGAAGGCCCTGGCGAAGGGAGCGCTGGACGGACGATTTGAGCTTTTGCTTCGGTGAGCCCTGGATCCTGGTTACGGTTAGATGAGAGCTTTGAGAGGTTTCAAGGCGGGGGGATGTACTCTTTCTTGAACATTGTGGTAATTTAACGGCAGTGCCGAAATAAATCTAATACTGGAGTTGAGTTATGTGGCTTATATAACAAATAAACAGAAAATGGATGGTAAAGAAGCTGAACTTGTCGTGTCGTGTCGGGTCTATCGTGTCTTGGTGGGGTGCTTTTGACATGGAAAAGTCAAGTCGACAAGTGCCCCGCGGCATCGGTGGCGGGGTAAATCTCGAGATGCAATAACAGAGGCACAGCTCCAAAGTCTCCAAAATAACATCAACACGCGATCACAATTAACAGAAACAACGTGCATATTATAAGGAAATTCATGATCCTGTTATTCTCTTGCGCCTTCGCCGTTGCAGGCGAATCCTGTTCCCATCATTATCGTACATAAATAAAGCCCCCCCGTTTGGTGGAGGGGTCAACCAAGCAGCGCCAGATCAGCCCTTGACGACATGTGAAACAGTTCCGTCATCCTTGAGGTGAACGTTGAGTCTATCCTCCTTGAAGTCCTTAGTGACCATCATTCCGGGCTCGATGATGCGTGTCTCCTGGGGGAGGTCTCGCTTAGCAAAGACCTGTGCGTCAAGGTTAGCAGCGTGTTTATACAGAGCTTTTGTGGAGAGCATACAGTCTCGGTCGATGTCTCTTCGTCGGAGAGCTTCTTGCCGACGAGCTTGTTCTGCCATTCCTCGGCCTTATCGCCTGATGTTGAGTTGATACCAGGGACGACAAGAGGCATGATGGGCGTTGTGTTTATTTTACGCGAGTATAGAAGATGATTCGGTAAATGTAGTGAAGTTCACGTTGTATAGAAAAGAAGATCAGAGAGTCGGTTGCTCCCTTTTATACATAAAGCTTGCGTGCGTGCAATCATCGCATTACATATGAGGCAAAAGCAGGAAGCTCACGCCAAAGTTGATGACGTAGACTCACATGGCTAATCCCCAGATTCAGTTCGATTGGCTACGCGTCGGTTACTCAGGGGACAAAACATGACGTGCGTGTGGAAGAGGGGGAACGTTTAAAATCGATCAAGATCTCGGGTATTTTTAATGTTTGTTCATGGTCACTATTTGCTGGTGAAATAAATGATTGACAAGTGATGTGTCTGTCTTGGCATTGGAATTATGCTTTTCTGTCAATCTCAGGCACAGAGGGCACTGACCACTACAAATGCTGCTCGGCATCTTCAGCCCCTGAACATCACCTGTATCTTTAGCGAGTTAAGGCATGGTTGATTCGGTCCATCCCGATGGGATAACGCGATGAAGACGGAAAGTATCAGGATGTTCTGTCTGCGGGCATAAGGTTTGTTGAGATACAGAATCAGGTCCTCATGAATTACCTATGACAAGATTAAATGCTTGTTAGCTTTGTCTCTGGACCCTTAGCTCATGATGATATACCGATAGGAGATTGTTCACAGCTTGGGATAGCCTCAGAGTATTTGTAGGTGATGGAAAGTTATGAGATATATTCCTTCTTCTTTATTCTCTCCCGCCTCCTTGGCCATCTGGTAATGAGATGCAGGTATTTGATGGCATCGGGACGGGCGACAGGGTCCATCTCAGCTGCATAACGCCGATGAATACAGTAAGCAGAGCCACATGTAGAGGCAGAGTAAGCTCAGTGTATTGACCGCTTCAACAACGTCTCTTCTCACCTTGCCCATCGATTGATTGATTTCTTCAATTTGTCCTCAGTTTTCCGTTTATCAGAGTACCAACTGCTTCTCTAACAAACACCCGAACACATGGCAATCCAAACATGAAGCCAATTGAAATGCCACTCTCCTTCATGCTTCAAAGTTCACCCCCACAACCGTCGTCGCACCAGATTTCCAAAACTTGGCGTCGATTGGTCGTTGCACCGCCATCCTTGTCAGCTGTTGCTATCCGCTCTTTCAGCCACTTCAATCAGCGCTTGCGGGAAGACATGGCAAGGCTTGGGCTTACGTAGGTAGGTAGTTTGCTCATGGAGAGTCCGAGAGTCAAGTTTCAGCATGTCAGCAGCAATATCGTTCAATCTACGGTAACAACTTCTGGTGACACCTAGTGAGTCTTTGTTGTAGAAATCAGATTCTTCTCACAGCAGTGTATGTAAACATGTCTTGCTTGTCTGTGTTGATGTTGGTCTTTGTCTTGAATCCAGCTCAGCCCAGCTCCAGTGCTGGCTAGCGGGTTTAGCTAAGTTTCCACCCGTGATCCTGCATCATCAGCAAAGTATCATCAGCATCAGCCGTCATCATGGGCATGCATTGGCATGGATATTGATGAGATCCGTCCTTGATGGGCTCAACTACTATGTGCATACAGACTCTACGACTCCAAATAGTTAACGACATCACCTGTCAGAACAATCACAGCCCTAACATCTGCAAACAAAGACCAAGACAAGGACCCTCAATCTCTTCTCATGTCCTATCCCCTTTCAGGTTTAGTCAATTGTGGCTCAAGGCCTCTCACCCCCGTCTAGAAAGGATCCGTCTCCTCATCTCCCCTTTTTTTAGCACAAGCAACGCTCTAAAGATCCCCATAATAATAATACCAGCCCGTAACACTTCTTCACTTGGCTGCCAGCTTTGCCAGTGGCCAGCCAGTAAGCACTGCCAGCCCAAAGGCCGCCTCATATCCCCTGCCTCTCTCTCTCTCTCACTGCCTCTGTCTGCCTCTGCCTCTTATTTTTTTACTCCATTTCCAAGGACCAAGGACCCTCCCTCACCCAGAGAAACCCAAGGTTCAGCCCAAAAAGAAACGGACGGACAATCCCTTCCATTTCCCATCCCATTCGCTTCGTTTCGCTTGCTCCCTCTCCTTGTTTCTTCCTCTTTTTTCTTTCCTATCGTATCGTTCCCCATCAAAACCACCAAACAAATCCACCCTCCCCCAAATTCATCCTCTCTCCCCTTTTTGGATTGAGCGTGTCTTGGTTTCAGGCGCCCAATTCGTATTCGACAACAGAAATTACAGAGCTTGCTGGGCATCCTCTCCATCGAAACCTAATCTCGAAAACAAAAAATACCGAAAAACCCGTTGAACCCGTTCATCATGCGCTTCTCAACCGCCATTCTCTTCGCTGGCAACGCTCTTGCCGCCGTCCAGCAAGAGTGTCTCGCCAACCACCACGAGGACCTCGCTGCCTTTGCTGACTGTGCCAACAAGGGCGCTCTCTCCTACTGCCTCGCCAACCTCAAGGACACCGACGAGGCCTCCCTCAAGGCCTGCTATACCTCTGCCGGCTGCTCCTCCGACGCCGCCGCCAAGGAGGCTCACTACACCTTCGAGCGATGCTCAGAACTCGCCAAGGCAGGCGAGCTCAAGAAGCGCTTCAATGCCGCTCCCATGCCAGCTATCATCCCCCGCGTCGAAGCCGCCGCTGCCATTACCGACGGCCCCAAGGCCACTGGTGAGCTCAAGAAGCGTGCCTCCGATACCTCGAGGGGAACCGACTGCTACACCACCTTCAAGAAGAGCACCGAGCAGTGCGATCTTGAGACCGTCTCGGATAGGACCAAGACCGCCACTTGCTACAGCACGGAGATCAGCACCAGCTCGTGCCGCAGCGAGGTCCTCTGCACAACCGACTCTTCCTCCGAAGATATTTGCATGACCAAGAAGGAGATGGACACCGCCGGTATCATCATCGCCATCGTCTTCGCTGCTTCAGCCGCTCTTATGCTCGGCTACCTCACCTTCATGTGCTGCCGCGACCGCAAGATGCAGAAGCGTCTCGTCGCGAAGTCTGAGGCCGTCGCCCTGGCCCGTGCCGCCACAAAGAAGCAGCGCGCTGCTCAGCGCCAGCCCCTCATCCGCAACGCCTCGGGCCAATCCGCCCCTGGCGCCGGCAACCCCTTCCAGGACCGAATCTAGGCGGATCGGTCTCGTCGAGGGAGGGTTACGGGAACGAGGCAGCTTCACCGAGTCTCCGAAGAGTATTCGTTTCAAAAATGAGCTCTTCGGCTCGCCATGTAGCTGCCTCTTCCCAAGCGCTCGCCATCTCTTTATAATGCCTGTGCGAATGCCAGCGCGGGGAAAATATCCAAGGCTCGAAAATCTTCGAGGCCGAGGATGGCGTGTTTTTCGATACCTTGATATCAGGCCCGGAGGGGAACAAACCTTACATGACATGTTTGAGTATTTTGGAGCAATGGGAAAGGATAAAGTCTGCAACTTTGGTGCGCGAATGTATCTATTCATCTACCTTATGAAATGGGGACGGTCACAGCTAGACGTTGAATTAAAGTATTACGTGTGCTTCCATCTGGCCTCTCACATGTTGTTCACCTTGTAGCTTTCCACAAAAATGGTCACACGCGGCACATACTCACTCGCACCTGTTAAGGTGAGAGTTGTGACAGCTGAAAGTTTATGGCGAACACAAGCCAGTGGCGTAGGGAAAAGAAACGGCCAGATTCGGCTGTTACTTCGAAGCTAATTGTTGTGAGCGGTGTTGGTGTTGGTCAATCATCGTCACAAGCATTATTCACATTCACAGGCCAATCACACGCATTGTAAGGAACCAGCCAAGGCTGATGGTGCTTATGATCCGCTGCTTGAACAATACTCTTTCATTGAGCTCAGCGCTTTCTTTACGCTGTTCGAATTTCCTCATCGCTTCCCTTTAACTGCAACAATTGGCAGCAAATCGCACCTGGGTATACATGTAAGATCTTCCGCTCGACTATTGGTAACAAGCCTGGTCAAAGCTCCGAGGACTGGGTCCGAATATACCTTCGCCCGAAGGAAAGAAGCTTAGCGCGTTGGATTTAGACGTCTTCCGTTGATGAGCAATGCCAGAACTTCATGCCCTCCGCTGGTGCTGTCTCGGTGGGCCAGTCAGCCATATTGGGACTCACCCCGAATCATTTGGTTTGTGATCCGTTGACTGAAGAATCGAAACGATCAATCTCAGATACGTTTGACGAACCCGTGAGGTGTAAAGACGACCTCCCTCTTTTGTGACCTCCTAGCAAGGTGATAAGCTGATCACAACTTGCAGAAGGTTCAGGGCCCAGAGGGGTGCTATCCCGCACCAGATCTCTGACAGAAAAGGAATTACGGCTAGTTTGTCGGCTCGCCTTACGCTGCTGAGACTTTTCCTATATTCCCCCTCGCAGAGTTGCTTGACCAGCCACTGGACTACCAATCTCACCTAGGGCGCCGACTGCTCGATAAAATCCATCGTTTAGATCGGGTTCCCATCGGACGGCGTGGCTAAAACCTCCACTGTTCTGTCGGATAACCAAGGTACCGCCTCCGTTGTTGGGGTTTCCTTCGGTGTCGCAAAGGTTGATGAGAATAGCTTCTGAGATACTGTCGCCTGACAGTGCCTCAATTCTTGATTTCAGAATGGAGAGGTCGATGTAACCTTCTTGGTCACCTGAGCCAATCAGTTCCTGGCATGCCTGGCAGAGCATTGCGCGAAGTTGGGGGAAGCTAGGGTGTGACGCGGTTCGAAGAGAGTTGATTGCAGGAACAGGAGACATGCCAAAGCCAGGAGGCGCACTCGGTGCGCCCCAGACAGGATTGTTGAGTCCTGGAGGAGGCAAAGGATGTCCACCGACACCAGGAGGGCCCCACGGATTGGGGGCCAGCGGAAATGCTGAAGCCAAGAAGGGGCTCGTGGCATAATCAGGCCTAGGTCCAGGTGGTTGGTTTCGCCCCCCCATAATTCCTTCAACTTCGAGCGGCTCGTCATCTTCCAACAGAGCCCGACTACCCAGATGTGCAGTTTCATCTTCCTTGTCGTCAGATGAGCGCCCAAGGTTTATGCTTCCAGGACGCCCAATGGGAGCAGGACGCCCAATAGGTTGTGCTGGGGTTGGCGGCGTGTCAAATTGGAATGAACTTTGGCGATGATGCGTTGATGGAGGTATCTCTGTTGGTATCGCTGTTGGTATCGGGAATCCATTCATGTCAAATTGATCGACTCCTGGCTGTGAGAACCCTGGTGGTATCGGTAAGGGAAATCCACGTCCAGCTGGCCCGTTCATACCAGGAGGAGGCATCATTGGACCAGGGCCATGTCTAAACGCTGAAAAGCCATCCTGTGACATGCGATTAGGGAAACCGGGTGGTGCCGGGTGGTGATGCAGTCCCGGGGGCGGATGCATTCCCATAGGAGGTATCTGGAAAGGAGATTGTCCTGGCAGTCTCGGTTGTCCGTTTGTTGGAGATACTGAGTGAGAATGCTGAGTACTTGCGCTTCCGTGGCGCTGGCCAATTAGACCAGGGCTCATGATGGGTGTCATGGAATGAGGTGAAGGGTCTTGGCTTGTAGACGAAGCTGTAGCGGATTGCGCTCCACTGTCTTGCTGTGAGAGGGTCCGAGGTCTTATAGGAGTCGGTGCTTTGGACATTACAGGAGTGGCGACTGGAATCTTCGGGGAGGCGTAGCTTGCAGGATTCGACGGTTGTTGTGGAAGAGCTGCCGGGATCGGTACCGGATGCTGGGAACCACGCTTCGGGATTTGGATTGGCTGTGATGATTGACTTGCCGCCTTCTGGGCAGCCGCCTTCTCCTCCTTCAGCTTCTCCTTAGCTTCTCGGGCTGCTTGGGCATCCTTCTGGGCTTTTGCAGCACGAGCTTCTTTGTCCCGCTTGTCGCGCTCTTGCTTGTCCTTCCGCTCCTGCGCCTCGCGCTCTTTCTCCTCCTTTTCTTTCTGTCGCTGTTCTTCCCTAAGCTTCTTCTCCTTTTCCTTGGCTTCGCGGGCCTTGCGGTCTTGTTCGGATCGCTCCTGAGCTCGACGTTGTCTCTCTGCCTCCTTGCGTAGGCGAGCTTCTTCGTCTGCCTTCTTCTGCGCCTCCTTTAGCTTTCGTTTCTCTTCGGCCCTGGCTTTCTGTTCAGCAACCCGTTGCCTCTCAGCTTCTAGCCGAGCAGCGTCTGCAGCAGCCTTCTCCGCCTCCTTGCGCGCTTTCTCCTCGGCCAGTGCTTGCTTCTTCTGTGCAGCCCTGTCCTTCTTCTTCTGTGCGTCTTTGGCTTTCTTAGCTTTCCTCAATTCGGATTCTCGATCTTCGGCCTCAAGTTCTTCTAGCAGCCTCTGTTGACGCTCCTTAGCGACTTTTTCCTTGTACGCTGAGAGAACCCTTTGTTCAAACATGCGGGCGGCGAATATCTGGAACATGCGTCGGCCTTCCTCCATTCGTTGCTCCTCCGTCATTTGGTCCTGGCAGCAACACTCAGTATGGGACTGGGATGGTATCACAGAGGGGTTTGAGTATACCTCTTCCTCCTCATACTCCTCATCCTGACTATCATCAAAGTCATCTTCCTCGTCCTCTTCTTCGTCGTATTCGTCTTCTTCAGGGGTAGGATGATTATGTGGATTGGAGTATGAGCCATTAGGGTGACCGTAGCCCCGTGAGAAGTGTTCGCGGGCGTCTTCTTCCCTTGCCATCCTACGTTCGGCAAGCTGTTCCATCATTTCGATAAACCGCTTGCCGTCGTTCTTCAGGAGGTCATCCGCCACGGTGAGAATACCACCTAAGTCCATGTTACCATATCTGCGGAGAAGTGAATCAAGAAGCTGCGTACCCTTGACTTGGAGGCTGTTGCCAAACGTCAAGAAATCAGCGGTGACGTCCCGTTCATGTGAGTTTTGATATTCGTCGGGAGGTTCGTCGTCGTCGCTGTAGTCGTCCTCCACTTCCTCTTCACTGTAAACCTCCTCCAGCTCGTCCTCGTCTTCATCGTCTCCCACATGTTCGACTATTCGACCGCGCGATGGCGGGCGGTTGGCATAACTTGATGGCAGACCCCGGGGCGGTCTTAGAGCGAAATCTCGAGCTGATGGTAGCATAGGTGGTCCCTCTCCTTGGTTTGCGAATTGTTCGAGTTCCAGGTAGTAGGCATCGTAGAGGCCTTCCAGTTCTTCCTCAATAGCATTTCGCTTCCGTCCGCACACAGTGCAGCTGCAAGTATGCTTCTGTTGCTCCTTCATCTTCTTCAGAACAGCATCCTTCTCGACTTTGACCAAGGATTTCCGGTCGTCTTCGCCCAATCCAAGCCAGAACGCTTTTATGCGTTCGCGCTCTTCTTGATTGCTAGTACTCCATATCTTATCGCGTGACATTCCAGGGCCTTGCGACGAGTGCGATTGGGGCTCAGATTCAAGAGTTTCGGGGACAGGTGATGTAGGATCGGCATTTCCACCCTTCTTCTTTTTCTTCTTATTCTTCTTCGATTTGGAATCCGAAGGGGGGTGTCCGTTTGTAGTTTGGCCTGTTAATTCGCTCCCCAGGATATACTCATGTTCATCGTCGCTTTCGACCTCTTCGTGGTCAGCGGGGCCGCGCCCTGACGTAGAGCCTGTGCGTGCACCACCACTCGCGACATTGTTGGTATGTCCATTCGCGGCTTGCTGGGCGGCCTTTAAAGCAGCCTTCTGCCTACGCTTCTGCTTCTTGCGGTTGACTGTTGGAGCAGGGTCATTGTCGGGGTTGGAAGCCTCTGGTGGGGGGGCACTGGCTTTAGCAGTTGTGGGGGTCGAAGGCAAGGAAGACTCAGAGGTAGCGCCCTTAGGTACGGTGATAAACTTGGAGCCATCCTTGTTGGTGTATTTTGCCATAGTTCGTGGTGATACCGGAGTTTGGGCGGCCGGTCTCTGGTTGTTGGCCGGCATCGTAGGTTACGGGAGCAAGGCAGTCGAGGGCATGAAGATGCTGTGCGCGACACGTGTCTGTCGATGGGAGGACGGTTTATGAGGAATATGGTTCTGTAATACGCGAGAGCGTGTCAGCTTGGAAGCGAATGGTATCGCGCGTGTCAAAACGGTGTCGTAGTCGTTAGGCGGCTGCGGGCACGTTGCAAGTGGAGGGTCTGGGGGCGGCTCAAAATGAGGCACTCACAGTCGGAGAGCGAGCGGCCAAGGTCAGGGTTAGGTCAGCGATGACGCCTGCGGGGAAGGGGCCCAATGGATTGATTGTTATTGCTGCTGTTATAAAATCGCAAGCGCTGTCGGAGGGTTTTATAGATACTTCGAATTGAAGATAAAAGAGTGCGGAAATGTCGTAGCGTTCTTTGTCTGGTGTTGTTTGATGCTTCGAGGCTCAAGGCTCAAACAAGATGGGACGGCAGAAGTCACTCTTTGGTGGGAGTTGCATAGCACATGTACTTTCTCATGCAGCCGAACCTGCCCAGCGACACTGTGATGTGGTCAGGCACGCATCTGATTGACGGGATGTGCCCCGCTATTCCCCTAGCCTGGTGCAAAATAGCCTGGTGTGATCTTGCACGTGATGTTGAGATCTGGCGATTTGGTTTGTTTGTGCCTTGCTGAGTGAGGGTGGGGGTTACAAACAGCAACCTTGATGTCAACGTCACTCGTCTAGGGGCTACCCTGAACCTGGGGATGAAGCAACAGATACGGGACAATCAATTCTTTGTTTGGCAATCATTAAAGACCCAATTCGTCTATTGTTTATTCCTCAACCGAAGGCTGTATCATTATCTCTTGTCTGTTACTCAATTGTGCGTCAAAGGCTGCCAGTATGCGTAGCGAAGCAATCGTGAAGTGCATTCCATGAACATCACTTTAATCTCGTGACTCAAAGTACCTATTCTAGGACGTAGCAAAACCACTGGCCTTTGCTTCTCCACAAGACCTGACCTCGATTAAGCAATCAATATTTCAATATTATGACAAGACTGCAACAGGGACCAGTGCATGTTTGACAAACAGACTACGGCTTGGTTATCAACGGTGGAAAAACACCCGTTCCGTCTTCGCGAGATGATCAATACTCCATACCTAGACATAACCTCACCGGGGAGCAATCAAGGCAGATCACCATTGGAAGAAGCAGGCCCGAATTAAGATCTTCACATCTCATGCCGATGTGCAGAACAAATTTGACCACCAAACTCGCCATCCACAGGCACCACGATGGTTACCGACGCCGTGCAACATTAAACATGGCCAGCACAATCGTGCAAGAGCCACATGCAAGCCTCACAGACTCGACTCTACCTCTCAACTTAACAGCTGGATGAGACCATGTGGAACAAAACTACGACATACATCTCGGCGCGCAAACCCATGTGTGTGACAGGATACCGAATTGAGATGATGCCGTGTTGCCCCTTGCCTATGCATGTTGCAAACGACGGAGGACAGCATCGACAGGAGAGGACGACGCAACATGTTTCGGCTATTTGTCCATACATAGACGAAGGATTCTAAATGCTGAAATCTGCCCGTACAAACGCCGCTTGGAGTACCACTCACATTGAATCAGAGGTGATGGGAAGGGTAAACGGATGCGACCTCTGCCCGCCAGACCAAGGGAATATGCAGGTAAGACTCAAGCAACAGCCATCAAGACGCTGACAGCTATGCATGCATTATTAGGACGAAGGATCGTGGTATTACCTGCAAACACCAACGCAGCCTTGTAGGGCAGTGAGTTTATTGCCTACTGTGACATCGGCCACGAGGCATCGTTGTTGCATTCGACGTAAGCGGACAAAGACAGTGAGACGGGCCAACTAGCTCATCGGCTATGCCCGTAGAGTATGCTGTCATGAGGGATCCACGCAGGTGAGAAATGAAGTTTTTCTACACTAACGTCAGAGGGAAAAGAAACTTGAAGGGACGTTTGCCGACATACGAATGTCAGCAATGCGGACCGCCGGCGCAACTCACAAACACCGAAACACTTCTCACGGAATCCATACCTATTATCATGTTAGCGTGAGGGAGCCAAGACGATGGAGCGCATTAACGGGATAGTCCGCAAAACGGTCGACGAGTTGATCTCATCCAATGTCCTCGAGTAGCATGGCATGAAGTCTTGAGACACGAGCTAAGGGTCCAGTTGCTATTTCTATTTCTAGGGGACTTTTCCATCATCGCTACAAAACAGGCAATAAGCATCAGTGCTAAAGCAGTAGTTCGTCCTGCCCCTTGGTTTCCAGGGCTCCAGGACTCCAGGCCTGGTTTGGTTCCTGTTTTTAGCTTACCGGCTGGCGGGTGTCGGTTAGGCTGCACAGCCTCAAATGGCGGCGGCCATGCATTTTTGCATCCCAGCAATGAGATTGGCTGGCATGACGAGCATCTCTGAGCCCAAATGTTTAATCCTCCGAGTAAAGACAAGGGCATTCGTGATGTGGATCTGTTGATATGCTTGTCTAGATCTGAATTCTGTCGTTACTGTCGTATTGAAGGACACCTTGGCCCTGTCGCCTATGGAAGCTATCGATGCAGAAACAATACACAGACAGCTAATTCGTTGAACAAGATATGAGTATTGAGAACGGTCCGTGAGCTTTGTTTGGCTTGGCTTGGCGGAGTTGAGTTGGTGGGCTGAGCTGAGAGACTGCGTCAACGAAACTGTCCACTGACTTCTGTTTACCTAATTGGATCTCTAGGTTCTAGGTACTAAGGTAGGAAGCGGAACGGCACTGCAATTTTGTTTCCAACCGACCGTTAGAAATACTTATTCAGATTCTTCCCATCGAGCTGGTACAGGGCGGAGAATGTCAGAATTAACCGAACTGGCTTCAATCATATTACTTGTTTTGGATGTACAGTTGTGGATGCTCCGCCACAGGGGGCTTGCTGTTTGCTGCAAGTCCGTCCATCAATGATCAACTCATGATGGGATGGGCTATGCTAATCAGATGCTGCTGATGACAAAAACCTCCAATTGAAGTCCCTCAGTGACTTTTCCTAAAGCTACGTAGTCATAATGTCAGAAGATGCCGTTGTAACGATCCATTCATTCTCCGGCACATCTCGTGTACCTTAATCCATGTCGATCAACAACCACAGACTTGCCGTAGCATTCAACAAGAAGCAACTCATGCTGTCCAAGCCCACTTTGTGATGATGCGTCGTCCACTCAGGCAGCCCAGCTGTCACAGAACCTGTACTAGAGAACTTTCAGGGCTGTCGTCCTCCACTAGACCTCACCTCATCCTCAGCTAAAAAAGGTCCCCCGGACCCGTTTTCCACTGTACGTCGAGGCTCCACATGGTCTACCCGTTCAGGGGAGCACCTCAGTACAATGAGTACAGTGCAGTCAGTGAGTGAGTGAGTGAATGAGTGAGTCTGTCCATCCATCCATGGAAACGCGGGCTCTCCACCATCACCGATGCCACCACCGTTGCCGTCGTAAACAAGCCAGCCCGGCTGTTCCAACAATAGAATAGAGGCTGCCTCTCTAGCTTTAGATCTACGGCGTATAGTATAACTAAACGTTAGGCTCTTGGGGATATCTTTAATTGGTATCAGATTATCGATCTATTCATTCCTTTTAACATCTTGAATGACTCGTTTCATCTTTTCTACACAATCTTCAAGAATCTTATGCACATCAGCCCAGTCCAGCCCGCCTCAGCTCCATTTTAGACTGAGGCTAAAGAAACAGGTCGGACAAAAAAAGAACAGCACCACCTCACCACAGTCCTTCACTGTCCTATCATCTGGGTCAATCAATCATCAGTCCTGCCCGTCAGTCTTGGTCTCGTATTCCCAACCTGTTAAACAGCATTCTTTCATCTTTCTTCTTGTTTCTCTACTATTCTATTCTTTGAAGAACTTGTTCATCCAACCAGCTCAGGTCCCTGGCACTCGCTCCGTCCTAGATACTACTCTCACCATTAAAAACGCCCTGATCTCACTGCATACACCCAGGACTGCAAGGACTGCACTACACGCACAGCACAGCACTGCATACCCTGGCAGCTGAACCGTATGCTAGCACCGTATTTACGTACTGCACCTGCACCTGCACCTGGCCCGGCTTGTCCTGACCTGGCTGGTTCCATCTGGCCCTGTCCTCCTCGCTCCACGTCCGCGCGCTCATTCAGGTCCGGACGTCCCTTGTTACTCTACTCACCCATCCAACGATTCTCTTAGCAAAAAGTCCGTTGGCCAAAAAAATAAGGGGTCCTATCCCAGATCTCGACGACATTTCTCTGAACGAACCGATCTTACTCTCCAATTAACCATCATCACCTCCATATCACTCAATCCAGTCCTATCCAATCCCTTTAGGCCTAGCTTAGCTTGTTCCTGTTGTTATCACCGCGACGACGCCCTCTTGATTGCTGTAGCTCGTTACTCTTGCACCCATAATCAATCGACGACAACGATTAACCGACGCATCACCCAGATCTGGGGCCGGTAGCAGACTCCAGATCCGATTCCCTCCTACAATCAGTCTTGAAACGTCGTCGTCACGCAGT
Organism: Fusarium sp. NRRL 25184; assembly: GCA_013755755.1. NCBI lineage: Eukaryota > Fungi > Ascomycota > Sordariomycetes > Hypocreales > Nectriaceae > Fusarium > Fusarium sp. NRRL 25184. Next base: position 19,747 of record JABSSZ010000697.1, read on the forward strand.
CTCGAGGCCATATAACTCAGTCATCCACCATGAGCGCAAATCCTAGCAACGTTATCCGCAGGTACGACTTCATCGCGTTCCCAAGCTCCGCTCCCCGTCAGACCCAAAACGAGACTCCCTGCCACACTAATCATGACATACTCAAGATATTTGACGATCAATCAGATCACTAACGACGTACTGTAGGAAGTTGGTCATTATCGGTGATGGTGCTTGCGGCAAGACCAGTTTGCTGAGTGTATTTACGCTGGGTTACTTTCCTACAGTGAGTCCTCCGAATCTACATATCGTCATCAAACCTTGCTAACCTTCTTGCAGCATTATGTGAGCCTCGACCGTAACCCCCTGCGACGACGATTATTGACCTCGTATTATACAGATCCCCACAGTCTTTGAGAACTATGTGACAGATTGTAGAGTAGACGGCAAATCCGTCCAGCTCGCTCTATGGGATACCGCTGGCCAAGAAGACTACGAACGATTACGACCGCTCGCCTACTCAAAAGCCCATGTCATCTTGATAGGATTTTCCGTCGACACACCAGATTCCCTTGACAACGTTAAGCACAAGGTACGGCCCCTTCGGCATGCGGTATGCGCTTAGTGATGAACCCTGGAAAGCTGACGTGTTTCTCTTGCAGTGGATTGAGGAAGCCACCCGCCTGTGCACCGGTGTTCCCATTATTCTCGTTGGTCTTAAGAAAGATCTTCGAGAGGACCCCGTCGCGATCGAAGAAATGCGCAAGAAGTCGATGCGTTTTGTGTCTGAACATGATGGAGAGGCAATCGCCAGGGAAATTGGCGCAAAGCGATATCTTGAATGCTCCAGCTTGAGCGGCGAAGGCGTCGACGACGTATTTGAGGCTGCCACTCGTGCTGCTCTGCTGACCTTTGAGAAGGGCGAGGGCGGCGGTTGCTGCGTTGTGCTGTAAAACCGTCAGCCATGCGCCTCCGAACGAACCACCATCCACGCCACTTGGATGTGCTTACACACAATACCAGGGACAACATGCAGTTGCTCCTAGGTTTCATATTTAAGCGGTCAATCACCACTTCGCCTCGGCCGCACTATCGACATATCTTCAGACATTTGGAGACGAGTGTAGATTTTTGGGTCATCATGGAATCAATTTAGGATATAGAGGATTTATTGCTCGGCGCCCCAGGAGGACAAATTCCTTTCTTATACTCTACACTCGCTCACTCTCAAAACTCATCATCAAGGAATTGAAGCTCAAGGCAGCCTTACATTCCGGCGTTTCGGCCGACCAGGCCCTATTTACTATCTATCTATTCCACGGCCGATCTTCTCTCGAATGCCGACATCCTCACTATAACGTTTCCTTTCTGGCGTTGTTATTCAACAGACAATCAACATGCAAGGACTTGCTCATTGAGTCTTCTCAGACACAGCAAAGTGACTATCGTCCAGCCATACGCACCCCTATTTTCCTTACGATCTGGAACTGCATTTTGGACCTGTTGCGAATACTGTTCGTTTCATCTGACCTAACACTCTTAATATCTGAGCGGAACCGCAGAAACATCTTTTATATACGTGACATCCTGAGGAGAGATAAAAATCGGAGAGGGGCAAGGGTGCATGGGCAGAAGGAAGAAGGACACTTGCATGATTTGGTTCAAGCGGGTTAAGATACGCATATTCACTCTCTGTATTAATAATTGGAATAGCGGCATAGAACTGGCTTTGTCGAGCGTTGGAAAGATGAGAGTGAATCAATGACATGGGCTAGTATGACGGGAGATTGGTGCTGTCGTTTGCGGACCTGATACTTAATGAAAGTGACGAACTTTGCCTTCAATGTGGTTCATACATAACTAGCTACCTTACCTTTCACGACGTCTTTGAAAGGATTGAGTGGCCTCAAGTAGTATCTTGCCTCCCCTCGAATGGGCATAATAAGAATCATAAACATTGGCTTTCTAATCACTATCATCTGACAGCTGCCTTATCATACATAAAGTACACCTTCTATTCTAAAGCACATTTTTTCCCGGGTTGGGGTAGGAAACAATACTTTAGTCGTTGTTCCTCTTCCACTCATGGTTCCATGCGTTCTTAGCTGGGTGGTCTGTTTGGTAACGCGCATACTCAATGGGAATTGCGTCAAGACCCCAGACACCCTTCTTTTCCATAGCAACACGGTACAGGTAGCCCTCGTCTCTGTTTCCGGGGCCAACTGTTTTGCGCAGCTCTTCACAGGCATTGTACATGCCGCTGAAGATGCGAGAGCGTTCCTGCTCAGTTGCAAGATGCTGCTGTCGACGGAAGAGTTGCCAAGCGCGGTGGATGGTCCAGTGGCGGAGGTATCGGAGACGGGCCATTCGTAGAGGAGGGGGAGCGGGAGAGAACATATTTTGGCGGAGCGTGCGGATGCGGTAGAAGTTTTCGGATTTCGGAGCTGCGTGCTTTCGACGAGGAGGAACCTTGCCGGCATTGGGGCTCTTCGGCGCAGCCTTGGGAGGCGTGCGGGCAAGCATATTCGCTGTGGTAGAGAAAAGACGGGTCGTTTGCGTCGTAGAAGCATGGCGGGTAAAGAACCCGCGGAGAGAGAATATTGAAGACATCGTAAGGTTTGGCGGTGCGAAGCAGGCGGGGAGGTCCCAAGTTGTTGACCAAGACAAAAAATATTCAGGGCAATGGTATTACAGCAATGATGTAGTCCAGCTAAAGTTCGAAGCGAATCGGCGGTAATGATCGTTCAGCGGTTCGATTCGTCTTAATTCTGTGTATGGAAAGGCGCATTGAACGGTTGGGCCGAGACTTGTACGCTTTGGGCGGCTCCTTCGTGGGCCTCACGCACTTTTTCCTCAATCAATTGAGCGTGTGGTTGGAGTGCAGATCGGCAGTCTCTCAATCGGGGCAGCCTATACTCGACACTTGGGTTGATACAGTCGTTTTGAAAGGTTGGACTATTGTAGAGGCTCCAGATGTCCTGCACGAGGAAATTGTTAGCTTAATTCGGTTCGGGTAAATATTTGACCGCGTCCAAACCAAACCCAGGTCCAGCTTCAACCTAGACTTCAAAGGTCTGTCTTGGGAGGATGATTCCTCGAGTTTCCTTCAACCATTACCTGACTTCAGGCTCAAATTGAATCTCAAAGATGAGTAGTGCTGGAGTGGACAGCCCCGGAAGGTTGGAGACTTACCAATGGCCCCTGATTTTCGTAAACAAAGAGATCTCCACGATTCTCACTACAGAACTGCCCCCACGCCATTGATTTAAGCGTAGCGTTCCAGAGGTCTGCAAGACCCTGCAGTGACAGACCGGCGGCATATGTGAGAAGGGTTTCTAGTTCATTCGAATGAACATCTTGGTAGATTTCAGGCACAATCTTGAGTTGAAGTATAAGCCACGCAAGCTCCTGGGTCACTACATGTTCCATAATGCAGTTTTTGGTGTCTTGGTTTGGAAACACGAGATTGCTTCCTTGGGAACAAGATGTCCAATCCTCCAGGATGGTCTTGAACATATCAGGTGTCGTCGCGCTTGAGCGTAGGGGGTCCAGTCTTGGGTATCTGGCACTGTGATCTCTGCCGAAGAACAGCTGGATCGTGCTGATGAACAGTTCCGAGGCTGGCTTCCAGAGGGATTTGAGTCGTAACTTATGCTCATAGGAGCTTCGAGGGACTTGGCCTTCGAATGTGAAGTTCATTTCGCTCGGTGTGATGTTCACTCCTTGAGTGAATGGTAAGGAGTTCGAATATCGGAAAATAAAGGTTCCAGGGGAGTATCCGAGAAACCACCTGCCATGATACATGAACGGAAACTGAATGACTCGGACGACTTCAAGGCGGTTCCCTATCATCGCTCTCACCTGCTTCGCTATCTGCACCAGTTGATTGTTAATGGGCGTGCTTGAATAGATCCGAGGATCAACAATTCGGCCTTCCGTCTCTGCTTGCAGTTCATACATGAGCTTTGGCCAGGCTGTGTTAGATATCTCATTCTTGTTTCCCACAAGAGTGTTGAGAACCTCTTCTGACAAGCTGGCGGCTGGTATCTTATTTGCGGCAAGGAGATCGTAGCATGCCTCGTAAAACGTCTGATCGACCACACTCTGATCGACCCTTGCTTTGAGATGATTCTCGATGAAACTATATCGTTGCTCTTCGGACTTTGCTTGCATGTCCCAGACGGAAAAACTGTGAGCGCGAAAAAACACCGTGCTGGTACACGGGGTTATGAGGCCCTGGCAAGGGATACAAGCGTTCTGATCTTGACTAGCTTGGGGACGACCACTTCCCCGGGGGCGGCTACGGCCGGCCTTTCGAGATCCTCGAGGTCCAGCCATCTAGAGGCAATGTTAGAGAGACAATAACAGAAGCCTTAGGTATGCATACAGTTTTGACCTGTAAGAGTCTCCGGTTAGAATACTCGAAAGATAGGTTTGATGGAAGCGGACAAGATGAAAAAGATGCAGATGAGAAGGGAGATTTTCAAAAAATGACTATGCGTGGGGAAAATCGAAACAGTGAGAAAGGAGGAAGAGAGTGCTTATATGAGGGATGTTTTCTGTATAAGGACTCAGTTTGACTTTTGTGTGTTCTGAGAGAATTTACAAACTTTTGAATATGAAACTTAGGTAGCCTCCCCCAGGCAAGAAGACCTCTGACTTCTAGCCCAACTGGCAAAAAGACCTGGATTCGCTTAGTATAAATTTGTACCAGTTAATGTTGACTTGGTAGGCGTCAAGACCTAATCGTTTTGGCACTTTTACCCACTGTCAGAAGTTATGTTACTCCCTGACGGCCACCATTGCTAAACCAAATGGATGATAAAATAAGAAACAGTATTGATTGGCTCTTGGACACGATCAGAGTCAAAAGTTAGAAGAAGTCACATTTTGAAAAGTCACCGAGACCGGAGCTCCCCAAAGAAACAGCAGTAGCTGAATAGAATATGCCCCTGAACCAAAGCCTAGATCCTCCATAGGAGACCTCTTGAATACCAAAAGAATCCTTCGACCGCTTTGACAATGGACTCCTACTTGGCGAATTTAGAAGCAAAGAAGAAGACCCCAGACATGTGGTAGAATTAGACGCTGAAAGGGTTACCATGGCGTAGATTAAGAGAGTTGAAGGACACCGTTGACTAGAACCTTGACTCAAAATTTACTATAGTAAGTAGTTTTGTGATGCTTCAATGGCCCAAAAGGAGATTATTTGCAGAAACGAAAAGTTCGAGATAGGACTGAAGCGAAATAACAGGAAATGTGTACCTTTATCTCTTGTGTGATGGCAATATTGATGGACGGCGCTGACTGCGAGAAAAGGGGCACTGGTGGCCCTCGATATTGTAAACCCGAGGCTGGGGATGGTGAAGCGACACAATAAGAAAGCGTAAAAGATACAAGTTTTGCGTTAGTTAACTCAGACATTGAAGACACACAAACAGATTTCGTTTTTAAAAGTAATTTCGTGGATGTTAGGTCACCATAAATTGACCAAGTTCTGATATCTTGTCCACAGATTCACTGCCACTGCCACTACCATCCATCCTCCTCACCTGACTTTCGTACGGACTGACAGCCCCGAAGTATTCAAGCAGTTCATCCAAGTGTAAACCTGATAATTCTTCTGCACGCTTCTGTTGTTTCCCTTTCACCACAAACAATCTTTCCCTTAGGCACCAGCAAACTCATCACACACCTCCCTTCACCTTCACCACATCCCCCTTCACACTTAGACAAAAGTGTCTTCCAAGGTATTTGGCAAACATCTTCCTTTCTCGGATACAAGCAGTCACCTATCGCAAAAGAACCAGATAAACAAAATGGACAGTCTTTACGCCTCTAGCACTGGCCTGTCTTCGGACACTGCGCCTGATAATGGTCCTCAGGCTGATGATTATCGCACCCGACGTCGAGCCCAGGAACATTTAGGGGGGCCTGGCGCTTCCGAAAATGGGCCCATTCCAGCACCTGAGGACTTAGAGGATATCCTTCTTGGTGATGACAACTCTGACCAGGGAGAGCCTGAAGAAGGTTATGACATGGTCGATGGGCCACTCGTCAGAGGGGCGATGCACCGAGATCGTTCCATGAACGAGCTCGCCCCTGAAGAGGACTCTGATGAGGAGGACTCCCCGGAGGAGCTTCAGTTTGATGACGCTGGAGTGGTTGGGTTTTTTAGTGCTGCATTGGTCAACGAGACTGAAGAGGTGCATAGTCAGAGGTATGATTTCGTGATTACTTTAGCTCTTATCTCTTGGAGCCATCTTTATTTAAAAACCTACAAACCTGACTCATAATAGCGCCTCTGAGATTATCCAGAACCCTTCTGGCACAGACGTCCCCCAAGGGTTTCTTGCTACAACCGCCCATATTGCGCAGAACAGCCTTGCTAGGTCCTACGACAACCTTACCGGCGGGCTTATGTATACTGCTCAGCGTGCCCACGATGCCATGGTGACCACTGCCCAAGCTGGGAGCCATCTAGCTGAAGGGGCCTGGCGTGCTGGCAATGGTGCCGCGACTTGGGCCCAAGAGCGATGGCCTAACATGCCTCGTGTTATCAACCGTAGAGTGTTGGGTTCTCTCGCTGAGCTTGTGATGGAGGGTGTTCAAGCTTTGCCACCTTCGGACTCCATCATTCGCCCACAAGGACGGCGATGATTAGGGAGATCAAGGTAGGCCTTAGCTTCTCTGTCGCTGCAAGTGGCGGGTTGGGTCCAGATATTGGCACTCGAAGCTGATGGGCGTGGAGACCACGGGAGAAAAGTCTTTTGTTGTCTTCTGTGTTTTTCTTTTACGGATGATACCATTATAGTAGGGCAAGGAGAGAAATCAGCATGGCCTTCAGATAATGGAGCATGGAATTTGCTAGCGAAAAGATAGCCAGGATTTGTTGTTAAACAAGGGAGCACAGAAGAAGAAGCATTGGGGATCATGCATCAAGAGCCGGCGTATGTAGAACAAAATTGCTTTATTATGCAAAACACCACCGTGTCGTTAACAAGCTACATTAAACTCCAAGTCGCATGCCGTAATCCTTTACCCATTTTGAACCAAATCATCATTAGTGCTCGGGTGCCACGTTGTTGAGATCCCTAAACTCGCCGCGTAGGCTCTCGATCCCTTCCGCCTTGACCTCGTCGACAAGCTTGGCCACCTCGGGGGCAATGACGTTCTCATCAAAGCCGAAATATTTGTAGGCGTCCTTCCCAGGTAGCGACTTGCCGAAGGTAGTCATTGAGTAGCCAGCATCGGCGTATCGCTCCCAGCCGTTGACGGCATAGGCCTCAATGACAACTCGAGGGGCGTTGGAACGGTATTGAAGGACTTGGCGTTTGTACTCGAGGGTTTGAGAGTTGAAGAGACGCTGGCAAGGGAACGAGACCACGCGGGCCTTGATGCCGAACTTCTCCTTGAGGACCTCGCGAGTCTTGACGGCGAAGACCATTTCGGCACCGACACCAATGAGAGTAACGTCGGCATCCTCCTCCTCGATGAAGACATAAGCGCCCTTCTGAACACCTTCGCGGCTGGAGTACTCGGGGTACTGCTCGAGGTTCTGTCGGGAGAGGGAGATGATAGATGGGGTGTCCTTGGCCTCAAGGGCAGTAATGAAGGCACCGGCCGTCTCTTCGGTATCGCAAGGTCGGATGTAAAGGAGGTTGGGCATGGAGCGGTACAGAGCAGGGAGAGCAACAGGTTGGTGGGTTGGGCCGTCTTCACCGGTACCGATCGAGTCGTGAGTGGCAATGTGGATGGCTTGGAGGTTCTGAAGAGCGCCCATGCGGACACCGGGAGCGGCGTAGATGTAGAACATGAAGAAGCTTGAGGTGACAGGGAGGATCGTGCCCTTGCTGTAAGCGGCGAGACCGTTGGAGATGGAAGCCATCGCATGTTCACGGATACCCCAATGGATGTAACGGCCGGAGTAGTCGCCATTGATGCCGCAGGTGGTCTTGAGGTCGGGCTGCTACTGTGTTAGTGACAGGCTACTGGTTGTGTCAGGGGAACTTACATGCTGGAAGTCAACCTTGTCCTTCCAGATCATGTTGACAGAGGGTGACAGATCAGCTGTACCAACCATGAAGTTCTTTAATTTCGCAGCCAGGGGGTTACAGATGATACCAGCAGACTTTCGGGAAGGTGTAGGAGCAGTAGGGAATGACTCCTTGGCAGGGATGATGCTTCGCCAGTCGTCAGTAAAGCGGCCCTCGACACGCTTCATGAACTCATCATGAAGATCAGGGTACTCTTGGCTATAAGCATCGACAAGGCTCTTCCAATCCTCAACGAGGCGGTCACCACGAGTCTTGCGGTCGCGGAAGAAGCTGTAGACCTCATCAGAGACGACGTAGTGCTTCTCGGGGTCCATGCCGAAACGTTCCTTGACGGCCTTGACACCATCGGGGCTGAAAGCGGCACCGTGGGCTTTGGCATCGCCGGCAATCTTGCTACCAACTCCAATGATGGTGTGAATATTGATGAAAGTGGGCTTGTCGGTGCTGGCCTTGGCTTTGAGGAGGGCCTTGACGATACCCTCGACATCGAAGCAGCCGTCCTCGACCTCGATGACGTCCCAACCACAGGCGAGCATCTTGGCGTTGACGTCTTCGGTGTTGCAGAGGTCGACACTACCGTCGCAAGTAATCTGGTTGTTATCGTACATAACGACAAGGTTGTTGAGCTTCCAATGGCCAGCCAGTTGGATAGCCTCAAGGGCGACACCCTCTTGTAGACAAGCATCGCCGATCATACAGTAAGTCATGTTGTTGATCAGCTCATAGTTGGGCTTGTTGTAAGTTGCGGCCAGGTTCTTGGTAGCCATGGCGAGACCGACAGCATTGGCGATACCTTGTCCAAGGGGGCCGGTCGTTACTTCGATACCCTCATGTTCAATCTCGGGATGACCGGGCGCCAATGAGTCGTAGTTGGATGAGTGGTAGGACTTGAGGTGCTCGAAGGTCATGGCCTTGTAGCCTGTGAGATGAAGGAATGTGTACTGGAAGAGACATGTGTGGCCGTTGGAGAGGACAAAACGATCGCGGTTGAAGTAGTCAGGGTCGTTGGGAGAGTACTGCATCACGTACTTCCAGAGGGCGAGGCCAATGGCCGCCATGCCCATAGCACCTCTATAAGTCAGTCAGTAAATGCCATTTTCCGTCTTTCCATTCTTGTGAATCTTACCCAGGGTGACCACCCTTGAACTGCTCGCAAAGATCAGCGATCAAACAGCGAAACTGTCGCAGGGCAAGATCAATTGTCTCTGCATCGTCGTTCTTGATCAACTTGACAACGCTGGAAAGAGCTACAGGCTCTTCCTGTGTTTGTATCTCTGGGGCGATTGCGCTTGGTGCCATCTCGGACTGGACCGGGGACTCTGTGATGCTCTTACAAGACGAGTAGATGATGAGTGCAGTCGAGAAGCATCGACAGCACCTCTTGAGTTATAGATATTGTGAAAAAGCATCTTTTGCGCGTGATCTTTCTCATAACAACGGTGATGTTCGTTGTGGCCATGGCGGACCGGGTTACCCCAACAGGGCAGGGGAAAGCGCCGTGGGGATATTTGCGTTTGCCATTTGATGTGGGGTTCTTGATGAGCTTGACATTATTGGGTTGAGTGAGGATTGAGTTCTGGATCAGGAAGTTGGAGGCACCAGATCACGGCTTTGCCTGTTGAGGTTAGAGTCGAGATTGCGCTTAGAACTGCCATGGACTTGATGCTTGGGGTATTAACACACAAGACACACCATGATCGTGTGGAGAAGGGTTGGGTTGCAATTATCTGGGTGACGGAAATACTGCTGAGTTAAGTGCATTGGTTGTAATAACTGTTGTGTAACTCTGGGTATCTGCATTCGCGACAGAGGCTGCTAGGTGAAAGAAACAAGCGGACTTATTTGTAGAACCGAAAGCCAGCAAAAACAAACGGGCAGTTCAGGGGCTAAGACGTGGTGGAGACCCCTTGGTATTTGTGTCTTGACAAAACACCCGACCAGATCTTTTTGTCCCCCCTCTCTCACTGGAAATACTGGATCTTAGCGAAAACCACGACTGTCGTATTGAGATGTGACAACCTCCGGCTACAATTACCTCGACGAATCAACCAGGAATCAGTCGTCTAACCCAATTCAAGACACATCATTCTTCGCATCGACCTTCCACCTGGACGCCATGACGGTAATGCTTGACTCAACACATCTTCGGCGCCTCCAAAAATGGATATCCGCTGATAGTATATCCTGACGAGCGTGCGTCTCTAAACCTTCCTCTCCGGCAGCTTCAATTCTTTGCCTCACTTTCCATTCTTTTACCACCTAGTTGATACCTATACAACTTCACCGTCACAATGGCTCCCGCTATCGTATCCGACATTGAGCTCCCGGCCCATGTGCCCGAGACCAGAGAAACACCTGCTTCCAAAGCATCAACGTTCAAGCTCTTCTCCCTCGAGAACAAGACCGTCGCTATCACAGGCGGAGCTCGCGGTCTGGGTATCACACTTGCCATTGCCGTTGTCGAAGCCGGCGGTAGTGTAGCTTGTCTCGATATTCTCGAGGAGCCATCACCAGCTGAGTGGGCACAGCTCAACAAGATCGCCACAGCCAACAAGGCTTCTGTCTCATACCGAAAATGCGACGTCACAGAAGAGCAGTCCGTCGAGACAGCGATGGAGGAGATCGCAGCGGAGGCTGACCAGTCTGGAGCGCCTTTCTGGGGAACCATTGCTTGTGCGGGCATTCAGCAACAGATTGCAGCGCTGGACTACCCAGCTGCCGACTTTGACCGTATTCTACGAGTGAATGTGACTGGTGTCTTCAACACTTGCAAATATGCTGCTCGCGTCCTGCGCCAGAAGAATAGCCCTGGAAGCATCGTCATCATTGGAAGCATGTCAGGCAATATTGCCAACCGAGTGAGTCCTCAAAGCATCATCAAGCATGCCCACAAACTAACAAAGCACAGGGCCTCTCTTGCACAGCTTACAATTCCAGTAAGGCTGCTGTTCAACAAATGTGCCGATCGGTCGCTCAAGAATGGGGCCAATACGGTATCCGAGTCAACACATTGTCTCCCGGATACATCAGAACTGCCATGACGGATCAATTGCTTCAAGAGAACCCCGAAGTTGAGAAGACATGGATGGCGGGCGCTTTGCTGGGCCGCCTGGGTGCCCCTGAAGACTTCAAGGCACCCGCGGTATTCCTGCTGTCTGAGGGTGCTTCATTTGTGCATGGAACAGATTTGAGGGTCGATGGAGGACATTGCGCATCTGCATGATTGATTTAGAGCGTTTGTTTAATATGAGAAACTTTACGATTTGATCGCGGAACGCCCCAGAAACGCCCAACGGCCCGGGGGATCAACTGATTGACCGCCCATTCCATTACATTCAGGACCGAGACCGTTGCTAACGAGCGCCCGAAAGCCATCTTTGTGCTTAATTAAGGCCGCATGAAGAGAGATAAAGTTATTTACCTCATTGAGCTATTCAAACGCCAGGTGACCTTAGTGTATGGCGTCCACACTGCCACCACCAAAATCATGGCGCTAATTCAGCCTCTGGTGTTAGTCGTGGAAGCCTTGCGAGGTTGTTTCAGTAATTTGGCTGCCTCAGCTGAACCATATAAAACCAGACAACTACCCATATTTTGTGCCATTAAATCACCGACATCAAATCAATCGCAATGACCTCTATAACCCTCTCAGACAATGCACACAAGGCGCTGGAGCCTTTGCACCTCCAAGATCGTATCATCGGCACCATTTTCGGCTCAGCGCTTGGAGACGCAATTGGCTTATACACAGAGTTTCTGTCTGCCGATATCTCGGCAAAAGCATATCTCGATCGCAGATTCACGTTGCTCCCTGCTGAAAAAGCGACACCTTTTCGACGCGACCATCACAGAAACTTCCATCGTACCGGGGAATGGACTGATGATACCGACCATGCTGTTCTGATACTGCTTTCATTCCTCCATAGCGATGGCAAGAAGCTTGATCCACAAGACTTTGCGTCAAGACTGTCAGTTTGGGTGCGCATGGGACTGAGAGCGCTGGATACCCTGCCTCTTGGTCTTGGACGTACAGTTGGTGGGATTGTGCGCAGTAAATCTTACCTAGACGATCCTGAAGGCACAGCGCGCAAGTTTTGGGTGACGGGGAAGTACAATGCTGCGCCGAATGGAAGTCTGATGAGGACACATCCGCTGGGCCTCATGTGTCTCACCAAGTCTATTGAGGAGACCTTTCAGATCGCAGCAGATTTCTCTGTCGTTACACATGTCGACCCTAGATGTGTGGTCTCTTGCGCCATTGGCACGGCTCTTGTTCGTGGACTTGTCCTTGGCGAAATCTACGAAGAGCGACACGTCGATGAATTGATCGAAACAGGCCTCACGTGGTACAACGAGCGTCGCGAAAAGGAATTACAGGATCCAGAAAAGAAAGACGAGCCTCGCCTGGATGTTGAAGAGTTCAAAAAGCATGCGAAAGCTGAATCTCTTGCGGACCTGAAGTTGGATGAGAGCTATAAGATCGGATACGTTTACAAGACCTTTGGCTCCGGTATACTGCTTCTTCGACTAGCACTGCGCCAACTCAAGTCTTCCGGACAAATATGCTCCCAGCTTGCCATCTTCGAGAAGCTCATCACAGATTTGACAATGGAAGGCGGCGACGCAGACACAAACGCCTGCTTCGCCGGTGCTCTTTTAGGAGGATTACTCGGATACAAGTCCTTGCCTCCACATTGGCGCGATGGTCTCCGTCATGGTACCTGGCTTATGGAGAAGTCTGAAGGACTTTGCGACGTGTTGGGCGTGACGAAGGGTTCATACTCCGGATCACGGGACAAAGATACTGCCGAAGACGGTGGACATGGGTTCTTGACGGATGCGCAGATGGAAGAGAAGTGTATGAGAATGCAGGCTTGGATGGCACAGGAAGAAACTGAATGGAAGAAGAAACAAGAGCCCGAGAAGAAGAAACCCAATTGGTTCCCTTGGAAATAGTGTTGTAACGATACCATGTAGCCTTTTCATGGCTTATATTTGGCCGCTTTTAATCACTGGAATTATGCCAAAGTTCTTACTCTATTACTCCGATGTGAACAATGATTAGGCACTTCCCAATCCGATAGTATATATAATACAGTACTAAATGATCATAAATTGAACGTCACATTGACCATGATTCAACATAAGCAGGGGTATAACGGCCCCCCTTTTCGTTTACCCCAAATCCTCCACCATTTTACTCCCTCATATGGACCTCAGCCTCAAACTTCTCATTACTCTCAGTCTCGCCAGTTTCACCACTGGCGCTCTTCTCAGAAGCCTCTCCAGGCACACCCATGCTGTGATCCCAGTGAAGCAAGACCTTTGGACCGGTGAAGAGCTTGTCGATCTGCTCGAGGGACAACAGCCGGGTCTCGGGGTAGAAGAAGTAGATGATGGGAACGAAGAAGGCGTTGAAGATGCAGAAATAGATGTACGTCTTCCAGCCAATGCTTGAGATGGACACGGGGGTGATCTCGACGACGAGGAAGGTGAAGATCCAGTTGGAGGCTGTTGCAAGGGCGGCGGCACGAGTTCGGATGGCTAGGGGAGCGTATTCGGCGGGCACTGTACTTTGTTAGTTGGACTGGTCAGGGAGGCATTAGGGTGCGTTGACTTACAGAGCCAGGGGATGGCGAGTAATCCAACGGCAAAGAAGAAGTCTACCATGGAGTTAGCTAGGCCAATCTCATTTTCAGGGGTTGACTTACTGAACAGGAAGAGCATGACAATGGCGACAATACCGGGTCCAGGCTGCCCAGTAGAGACGGTTCCAGCCAAGACAGCCATGCAGACTGCTTGACCAGCGGCGGCAAACATCATCAACTTGCGGCGACCGAGACGATCAATGATCCAGATGGGGATAAGCGAAGAGAAGAAGTAGGCGACACCGTTGAAACCAGCAAGTAGGAGACTCAGGTTATGGGAAATTCCGACTGATTCTTGGAAGATGACGGGGGCATACTTTAACTTTGTGTTAGTCGTTTGGGTCTCAAGATTGACACTTCTGTTCAGGGGACTTACGTATGTGATAAAGTTGATACCAGAAAGCTACAGGAGCGTGTTAGCCAGGACCCAAGAAAGAAATGCTAGAACAGTGTCTTACCTGTTGCATAAACTGTCCACCAATACCGAGCATTGTTCGGTACAGGAACTTCTGCTCTCCATTCTTCCACATGGCCTTGAAGCTGCTCGTCTGAGCCGCCTCACGTTCCTCATTAATAGCATGCTGAATCTCAGCAATAGCGCGGCTGACAGTCTCGTCTTCCTTGGAGATAGACTTGGCATCTCGGCGTACAGCCCAGAGAACCTCCCGTGCCTCGTCGTGCAGATCGTGGTTGATGAGCCAACGAGGAGACTCAGGAAGAAGAACAATTCCAATCAAGGTCAGAATGGCGAAGAAGATCTGGAAAGCAAGGGGGAAGCGGAACTGAGCGTCGTTGCTGACGTAGGACATGCCGTAGTCAACCCAATATGAAAGCATGACGCCGAAGATGTTGATTGCGAGTTCAATGGCGAGACCCTTGCCACGGTTGCTGGCTTTCATGAGTTCAGAGTGCCAGACAGCTGAAGATTGTTAGTTGAGATCTGTAATCAATTCAGGGGCACCTTACGGATGGTACTGGTGTTCATGCCATTTCCGAGACCAGCTACAATGCGACCAACGATCAACTGGGGGATTCCGAAAGCCGATGCTTGAAGAGCAGCTCCGATGCTGAGAACAACGCAACCCATCATGATACACTTGCGACGACCAAAGTACTCGCCAAAGATGAGACAGAAGATGGCGCCGAAGAAGCAACCGATCTCGTAGATGGCGACCACGGTTCCTTGAAGAGAAGAACTGCCATTGCCTCCATCTGTAGTGTCAATCTCGGGAAAAGTGTTGGTGAATGCGGTACCTGTCAACAGGCCAGACATAACACCCTGATCATAACCAAAGAGGAGGAAGCCAGAACCAGCTGTAGCCGTGATGGCCCAGTCCAAGGGTCTTCCAACAAGGATCGTCATGATGAAGAATTTGGTGAGGGTTGGAGAGAACAGAAGAAGCTATTCAACAGCCAATGTTGATGCTATCGGTAACAGTAAAAGATGGGGCGACTTCATATCAATATATACTGCTCCGAAGTGATAATTCGGCGACGAGAAAATTAGATCAACTGTTGACTCGCGCAAAACAAGGTTCGTTCCAAGGCCGTGACATGGCGCCAGTTCCCCGTGGGGAGTCCACTGTACCGTAGCATTGGATCATCTGGGGATTTTGCGGGTTAGACGAACGGTTCCGGTTTTGAGAGTCGTGAGGCATTTGCAAGCGCTGGAGAGAAAATGGGGCATTTAGGCAACCGAATTCAGGGATGAGGTTTGCGGGTTGCCCTGTTTTTGCGAAAAGGCGAGTTGTAGCCGACGGAATGATACGATAATTATGAATTGGGGGTGTTATTGAAGATGGATGGTTTAGCGAAAGTATCTGTGCATGCGATTGATGTTGTAGTGGAAGACGTGGTATTCTCAGGCGGGATAGTTGCAGTATGCCTAAGCGTAGGTCCCTTAGTACCTTAGGTATCCTCTTGATGCAGCCACAAACAAGAGGTAGTCTACCATTCGTGCAAATAAGAAGGAGAAAGGCTTTAATGCCAGAGGAAACAATTACAATAATTCTCGAAATTACTCACCTGATCAAAGAAAAAGCGTGGTTTTGATGTTGGAGCAATTGGATGCTTGTCAAGGTCCGCTTAGACCTACCAACATGGGCTGCATATTGGAGTTCCCCTCCCCATCTCCACTCCTCGCTGCAACACCCCAGAATGGGTAATGGAATGTTCGTTAGAGACGACACTAGGTAATTCGCATACAGATGCCCTATACCTCAAGCGTTGTACATTCACCAACTTGGTGCTTATACTTCCCTTATCCGATTCGTTATGAGATATACTCAAATGGCTCTTTGATGCTTTGCTGACACTATCGCAAAGAACATCAGAACCATGGTCGGATTAGGAATCTGGGAACGCCCTATTGAGAACCATAAGATAAAGATGCCATGAAGTATCAAAGATGAAGGATTGGCAAACAACTCCCTTTTTGCTTGATGAAGCGTTGGCGCTTTGTGTGACATCGACACCATAACACACGACAAACACTCCTCGACAATCATGACTATAGGTATGCGCTTGTGGAAACAAGACAAGGCAGCTGTTTACCAGATACTCAGGGAAGAGCTTCATCAATGGCGTCGCCAACTCAGTTGAGCGAAGTCTCAGGAGTTGCATCCCCCACGACCCGTCACTGAGTCTCGTCGCTTCAGAGAAAGGTGATATGATGACCTGCAACAGCACGAAAGACCAAACTGACAGCCGCTTCAGTTCTTTATCGACGAACGGACCAAAGCAATGACAAAGTCATCCTCATTTCCGGCGGAGGCTCCGGCCACGAACCCGCGCACGCAGGATACATCGGGGAGGGAGCACTGGACGTCGTGGTCGCTGGCGAGATCTTTGCCTCCCCTTCCGCTTCACAGATCCTCACAGGCCTACAGACTGTGAAGTCGTCAAAGGGGTGCGCTTATGCCCCATAGGAGTTGATTGTCTAGCTAACCAGTGGTAGATCGTTGATGATCGTCAAGAACTACACGGGCGACAAGTTAAACTTCGGGCTGGCAGCAGAGAAGGCTAAGGCAGACGGACAGAAGGTTGAGATGGTCATTGTTGGAGATGATGTTTCAGTCGAGGGAAACACGCTTGTTGGCCAGCGTGGTCTTGCAGGAACAGTCTTCTGTCATAAGATCGCTGGCGCAAAGGCAGCTCAGGGGTATGCATATCCATCATACTGACCAAGCCAAGGCTTACCACATTTACACAGAGCCTCGCTCGACCAAGTCGCTTCCACGACAAGAAAAGCCGCTTCACAAATGGCCACCGTCGCAGTGAGTCTCGATCGATGTAGCGTCCCCGGCCGAACGATCCAAGAAGCTCTTCCTCACGACCAACTCGAGTTCGGCATGGGAATACACAACGAACCAGGAGTCAAGCGCGAAGAAATTGAAAGCCTCGAGGTTACAGTTGAGAAGGCATTGAGTATGATGTTCACTCCCAAAGCCAATATGTGGCAACCAGGAAAGGGGCAGCGGGTAGCTTTGATGGTCAACAACCTGGGAGGCTTAAGTGTCCTGGAGATTGGTGTTGTTGCAGACGAGGTGGTGAAACAATTGGCCCAACGAAGCATACATATCGAAAGGAGTCTTGTTGGCACCTTTATTACGTCTCTCGATGGACCTGGCTTTTCTGTCACTCTCCTGTCACTTGACGATGAGTTGACAGAACTGCTTGATGCTCCCACTACCGCACCTGCTTGGCCACGTTCGATTCACGGCTGGGCAACAGATACGGAGTCTGTATCAAAGCGTGAGACGAAAATTCCTGTAGCGAAGGGCAATGGTAAGGAGACGGGAGTCAAGGGTATGTGAAGATGAAGAGTTCCGTCAACATCAAACTGATCATTAGTAGTGCCGACATCACTTGTCAAGGTTCTCATTGAATCAGTGGCACGAACAACAGCGAGGGATGAGCCAAAGATCACAGAATACGACACCCTGGCTGGCGATGGGGACTGTGGAGAGACGCTTCTGAATGGAGTCGCTGGTATGTTCCCACCGAACCCCCGTCAGTTGAGATGCCGTGATGCTAATCTTGTGTATGTGCAGGTCTTGTAAAAGAGTTCGAAAATGACGATGTAGTTTCCCTTGACATCGGCCAAGTCTTCCGACGAACAGCAACAACCGCAGAAAGAAGCATGGGTGGCACATCGGGCGCCATCTACGCCATTTTCTTCAACGCTGTAGCGAACCGACTTCTACAAGTGACCGCCGAGTCTCCATCGCTAACGGTCTCCGAGTTCATACAACAAGCTCTCCAGGGCAGCTTGGGCGAGCTTTGCAGATACACACCCGCGCGTATCGGCCATCGCACACTAATGGATGCACTTATACCATTTGTCAAGAACTACTCCCTGGATGGCTCACTAAGGGCTACTCTGGCAGAGGCGCGGAAGGGTGCTGAGAGTACACGGCGAATGGTAGCGGCCCTGGGACGTGCGAGCTATGTTGGACAGGAAAGGTTTGATGAAGAGGGTGGTATTCCTGATCCTGGAGCCCTTGGTGTTGTAAGCATTCTGGAAGGCCTTTGCGATGGGTTAGATACCCGAGCCAATTGAGATGATTGGCGCAGTCGGCAATTGGATGGAACTGTTTCTTCGCTTACAAGTTCTGGGGAATATGTTTACCCTGATGATGATGATGATCTAGCCAAGTCCAGTCAAGGCAGACCAGGGGAGAGAGCATTGTCCACCCACTAAAACGTCACGCTGCCTGTCTAAGCGAAGAAAAGAAAACTTGGAACATCTATCCTAAGTGATGAAAATAGTTAGACAACTCTAGCCTAAGTTTAGGGGATTCTTTCCTGAGCTCATTTTAGCATCTTCTAACCAGTCTCAAGTTTTCTTGCTCCCTGCGGCCTGTCCATCACAAAAGGCAGTTGTAAGCGGAGGTGAACTAACCTCAGTTCAGGCATGTTTCGAGTTGGAAGACTTGATTGTCGGGGAACCAGCAAAGACTCGCTTTTTTATCATTTTTTTTTAGCATCAATTACCTGGAAATTAATAGATCATCATTGTTTTGGTTCCCGTTAACTGTTTTCTGGAACAATTGCCGATCACGAGTCTTTTGGGTATGGCAGGTTCTATCAGACCCCAGATTTTGGCGTCTACAATTGCCCTGCCCCTCCAAGTTTTGGACATCTTCACTCTCGCCTTCACTTTCATCTCCACTCGCTCCCAATAAGTCACATCACCCAATTCTCAACCGGAATTCCAACTCCGGCTACAATTGACTTATGGACCGTCCCTCCGCATCCCGAGCCCGAGTCCGGTCCGAACCCATCAAGCATAAGCGGACTCGTTCCGGGTGTCTCAATTGCAGACGGAAGAAGCGTAAATGCGATGAGAGTCGGCCAGCCTGCGGAACGTGTCGTCGTCGGAATGAGTCTTGCGAATGGGGCCTCAAGATCGCGTTTCGAGCTGAGCATGCTCAATGCTTGAATGCACGGCATCCTTCGATGCGGAAGATGGCGAGGAGGAGGCAGCCGAGGGAGTTTGAGATTCTGGATGTGACGGATGAAGTCATTCGTGATTACAATGGTGCTGAGACAGAGGAGGAGGATAACGAGACTAATGATGATCGTGTGCGGACAAGCACTTCTGGTATGGACTTGATCTGCGCCAGGGGCCATGTGCTGCTCTAACACTCATCTAGGCCGCTCAAATCTTATCGTCGGTGGGAGACATCGCGGCGCAAACAATACGACAAGTGGCTATGTCTCAATACAACGACCACCGGTAGTCGATATATCCTCACCTACATCACAGCGCCAGACCGAAAACGCCGTAGCCGACCTACTTTACTTCAGCCAAAACGGTCAATCTCATTCCTCAGTCGACATTGATCCTGCTCTGCAGGTTTCCATGGAGGCGGTCCCAATTGACATGATAGCAGACTATCCGTACATGGACCAGATGCAGGCATTTACCCCCGAGGGCATCTCCGAGGACGGTATCTTCTTGCCAGGCTCTGCGTATCACGAACTGCATTCAACACTTCGTAATCATCTCATCCAAGAGACGCGGTCAACTGCTCCAACAAGATCTACAACACCACATATAGAGGTTGAAAGCTCAGGAGGTGTCTCGTTGGAAGAAACCGAGGTCACGATCCCAATACAAGAATTCCAGCCCTCGCAGACACTACTGCTCTCTCAGCAAGAAGAATGCTCACTATGGAAGAACTACTTTGACGAGATTGCCCCCTGGCTGGACAAATTCGACCGAGACCGCCATTTCCAGCAGATTATCCCTACAATGAGCAAAGACAATGACCACTTACGATACTCGATGCTGGCACTCTCAGCACGACAACTCGAACTCAAGCATACACTACCGACGAATCGTAGCCTCGCCCTATACCAAGAAGCCATTCATATGCTCCTCCCACATTTGCCGACCCGCGGAACAGCTGTTATCGCCACATGTGTTATCCTTTGCGTGCTGGAGATGCTGAGCTGTTCGCCAAAGGCATGGCAACGCCATCTTGATGGCTGTGCGAGTCTAATGGAAGCTGTTGGTATCAATGGATTTGTAGGGGGAACAGAACAAGCCCTTTTCTGGTGCTTTGCACGTATGGATATCTGCGGCGGTCTAATTTCGTCTGTCAAGACGCTCATCCCTATCTGTCATTGGGCGTCTAAGACGTTGTCGATCGAAAACGATGTCGAACTCTTTAAGAATGCTCCAACGTTTGAGGCCTGGGCTAACTATGCTGTGTACCTCACCGCTCAAGTCCTGGATCTGTTGGCTGCCTCCCCCACTGATCCAAATCGCGATGAAGCCAAGTTTCGGACTCGATGGCTCAAGTTGTGGAAATATATCTCTGAATGGTACCAAGAGCGCCCAGCTCCATTGCATCCCATCATGACGATCCCGTCGAGCGAGTCCTCGCCGTTTCCAACGATTTTGTACTCTAACCCTGCTGCCATGTCAGGAAATCAAATGCATCACGCGGCATCGATTCTTATGCTACAGAACCAACCATCGACAGTACGACTAGGCCAGGCTTCCAAACCAAGAAGTATCCTTTGGCATGCAAGACAGGTATGTGGCATAAGCATGTCGAATGAGCATCACGGTGCATGGACAAACAGTGTGCAACCGCTGTGGATTGCTGGAAGATGCATGAGTCATCCGAGTGAGCATAAAGCGATCTTGGAGATGTTGGACCGGATCGAAAGAGAGAGTGGGTGGAGTACAAAATGGAGAGTGGACGACCTGAAAGAGTTTTACAAGTGTTCCTTAGCAACTGTATGAAAGAGATGGTTCATGAGATTCTGAGTTACTAATGAGTCAAAGACAGACGGGAGGTGTGCAGTTGATATTCTTGGTGATGTTTAGCGTTGGTAGTTGTAGTGGGACTTGGCCTTGGTTTCATGGAGACTTTTTAGAAAATGTCAAGTGAGTTTTTTGTACCCTGAAATTCAAGTTTCTTCAAGGGTCGACTGTGAAACTTGGTAAATGGGTTTGATATTTGCGTTGCTGAGCGGAGGCATTCCATGCTGGTGCTCACGTGCCAGAGGAAAATAGGTGATATGATCATGGGTCAAAAATAATCCCACACTTCGAGCACAAGTCAAGATTCCCCCTCACTAGTCAACCCAAACGGAATCTCAACCAGCATAACTCTTCCGCATCACATTCATTTTGATTCATTTGTCTTCACTGTATTCTCATCATCATGTCCTTATCCAGACCTGAGCGCGTCCACGATCTCATCGCACAGAACCCTCGAGTTCGTCTGTGGGTTCATCCACTAGAGTGGTCTGAAGTTCACCTTCAACTTCTCAACGTCTCCTTCAAAGAAATCGACGCCGATGAGATCCCTGAGAACCACGAAGACGGCACAGCTCAGCCATATGAGACTCAGGAGCCCGCGGTGTCTGACTACCGAATCGTCAGACAGTTCGCGCAAACCTCGATGAAGAGCAAAAACCTCAAGATTTTGATCTGTGACAACGGACCTCTTAAGCTCCTCCGGTAAGAATCCAGATACTAGCATCTCCATGCTAAAGATCCTAACTTTGAGACCTAGACCTCGAGGTTACTTCTGCTTCGGCGAGGAGAAGCCGCTTGACCTTCAGGGCGCCATCTTTAACCAACGCGAAGCTATTCACAAGGACAGCTACGCTGGGGCATTCGCTTTCATCCAGGGGAACATGATCAGGAGCCTCCGCGAAGGCCTTTTGCCTCGTCTTCCCAACCGTCTTCGTGATGACCCTGCCGCTAGACGTCTACGGGAACTGCAAGTCAAGAAGATTGAGCCCCAGGATCAGTGGCGTGACCCTTACATCCTTTGTGTCCTTCTCGGGCTTGCTCAGTCTCAGGCAGAGGATAAAACCTCTCCCAAGTATCCTTTCGCCGAGGATCACATCTTCAAGGTAAGCCTACGTCTGCTGCTTACATGACTCACCTAGGACGCTTGCTGACACTAGGATAGACCTGTGCTGCGTTGACTTATGACAAGAACGAGGAATTCATGTATTTTTACACTGCTGGGTTCTCGGTTGCTTTCGTCAGCAAGTTCGAGTATCCCCTTGATCTGGAGAAGCCAGAGGACGCCATGTCCTCCGAGCTGTCCATTGGTATGAAGAAGATCCTGTTCCGACCCTACAAGACCTTCCGAGCTCGTCTCCTCGCGGAGATCTCTTCTGCTCTGTAAACAGATGGAGCTACCTGTCGGTTCGCGTAGGCTTCTGGGCTGAGGGCCTACTCACTATCGGCTGACTGGGACGAACCAGGCTATTTTTTATTTTTTTGGTTGGGACGACAACTTCGACTGAATTCAATAGTGGCATCCTACTGATTATGGATGCACGATATGCATGGATATGGCACCATTTTTCAAAGCCCATATGGAATCTGCTCAGGTAAGTGCTGATCCTTCGGGAGATCGTCCATAACGGGGCAAGATCATTAACAAGCTGACTGTGATAGAACGCTAAAGTTCAAATAGGTTATTATCGGGGATCCCGACAGACGAAGGAAGCACCGAACTACCTATTCGGTTGCAATTCATGTTACATGCCTTACGCATTAGTCTTTAAAGACCATGGCGGAACATATATACCTAGTTACTTTCCACCAGTCTTTATACAGCTCGTCACTCCGATACGAAACTCTAAACACAATCTATCGTACTACAACGGCTAAGTAGCCTGATTGAAACAAAGTGGCCAGGGTCCCCCTTGTAAGGCTGGGATGGCTCCCCGTGGGATACCGAAACATTGGCCGAATTGCTGTCTCTTCCTGAAGCACGCTCATCACGATCTAGATGAAACCGGGGTGTCTTTTGTTCATTGCTGGCGGTTTCATGGACGCGTTGCTCCGTAGTTCTCGGCCAACTGACGACTGGGACCCCCTGCTAGTTCCCGTGGGCTTCCCGGGTGGAGATTAGAGGACCTTGAGACTGAATCAGTTGAGGTCGGAAGTTGAGCAGGTCAGTATTTGATTTTTTTGCTATGTTCTGAGTATAAAAGAGCCAGTCTATTCGTCAAGCTGAAGATGTTGTCACAGGTCACTCGCCGATCATCAACTACTTCCTTATCCGACTTCAAAGATCCACCACCATTCTTCTCTTCACCATGAAGTTCACTTCCGTTCTCCTCGCTGTTCCAGCTCTCGTTGCTGGAAGATATCTTAGTGACGAGGTCACCTCTGGAACTTCGACTCACTACGGCGGCAATGTCTCTGGGGGAAATTGTGGCTTTGTTGCCTACACGATTCCTTCTGGCATCTATGGCACTGCTTTCTCTGGCCCCAACTGGGACAATGCTGGAGTTTGTGGTAGCTGTATCGAAGTCACTGGCCCAGCTGGCAAGAAGATCAAGGCCATGGTGAGTGCCCGTATGGTTTGAGGGGTTGTGCAGTGTGGGCTGATGTATCTTGCTCTTAGATCGTCGACAAGTGCAACGAGTGCAACAAGGGTCACTTGGACCTCTTTGAAGATGCCTTTACTGCTGTTGGCGGTACGAACGGCCTTGTTCAGACCAGCTGGAGGCTGATTTCTTGCGATATCACTACACCTTTAGTCCTGCGTAACAAAGAAGGTGAGTTGTCAAGATGCTCTTCTCCTACCGCACCGCAAGTTCAACAGCTAAAGTTGTCTCAGGCACCAGCGCCTACTGGTTCAGTATGCAAGTCCGCAACAGCAACCTCCCCGTCAAAAGCCTCGAAGTCAGCACCAACAGCGGAAAGACTTGGACTGGGACGACCCGACGTGACTATAACTTCTTCGAGAACCCCAGCGGTTTCCAGGTCGATACCGTCGATGTCAGAATCACCAGCTCCACCGGTAGCACCATCATCGTCAAGAACGTCGGGGCCAAGCCTTCAACTGAATACCCAGCCAGTGGCAACTTTGCTTAAGATAACGGGGTTGTTTCCCTGTATCCGGAAGAACAGTTGGCAATGGAGGGCTGGTGGAACGCTGCTAGGAAGGTGATTTGATGGCGGAAAGATTGGGGGCCATTCTTGGAAGATCGTACATTTAGATTCTTCGTATATATCACCCTTTTCGTCGATGGCATCAGGGGCTTGACAATTTCAACTCAGTGAAGTCTTAGATTGGAACTATGCCCACTTTATGAAAAAGTGCTGATGTAGAGCATGCCCGCTTATATGAGCAGCCCGACATTATTTCTCATAGTGCCCGTAGAGGAAAATCTTAGATATTGATTTTAGGCGCTGTTCTCAACATGATTGGTCGGCTTAATGTTGCTTGGCGTGGAATCTGACGTCTGTTTTCCGTCTACAGACCATCGAAACGCTTTCACCTCACACCATCTTATCTCAGAAATACCCGGCATAGACAAGCAATGTCAGCTCCAGGCGTCAGCAAAGTGGCCATTCCATCGTGCTGCGGGCGTGTATTTTTAGCGCTTATAAGACACGTATAAATGAGCATTTCCTGATTTTTGAAAATGGCATCTTTGCTAGACGTCTGATAATTCCTACAGCTAACTCTTCCGTGTCTCGATTCTCATCAGGCCTAGTAACGTTTCTCAAGTGGCTATACGCATCCTTTCCCAAAATGTCCATTCCAACGGCAAGCGACGAGACTATCATCCTTGATACCTTCGACTCTCGCGAGACACACGAACTCTACAATATCGAACCCCATCCGATCACCGGCCGTCTTATAGATTCCTATCCAGTCACTCGCACAAAGCCCATGCGCGTCCTATGCCTCGGGCAATCAAGAACAGGCACCATGTCCCTCGTCATGGCCCTCAAGCAACTTGGCTACACGCCATACCACATGTCCCTCTCCCTCAGCAGCCCCAAGACGAACCTTGGTCTCTGGCGTGAAGCTCTCGATGCCAAGTTCTATGGGAAGGGTAAGCTCTGGGGTCGTGAAGAGTTTGACAAGATACTCGGACCGTATGATGCCGTGGCTGATCTGCCAGCTATCTGCTTCGTTGAAGAGCTCGTGGCTGCGTACCCTGAGGCCAAGGTGATCGTTACTCAACGCGATGTTGATAGCTGGCTTCGCAGTATGGACTCGACGGGACGCCGAGTCCTCCGGTGGCCCCTATGGAATACTCTCGCGAGATGGGATTCCACAATAGCCAGCCCGTTCTGGGAGTTTTCAAAGAAGGTCATACCTACCAACTTTCATACCATGACAGATTTCTCTGAAAAGTCACCAGCTCGTCAAGCCTTCCACGACTACTACGAACTCGTCAAGAGAATAGTTCCAGTCGAAAGGATACTCGAATTCAAGATTCAAGAGGGGTGGGGTCCGCTTTGCAGGTTCTTGGATAAGGAGATTCCTGACGAGGAGTTTCCGAAGCTTGATGATTCGAAGCAGTTTGTTTTGGCACATAGCTTGATGTGGTGGGTTGCCTTTGCCAAGATGGTTGGAAAGGCTTCTTTCATGACTGCTGTCTCTGGAGTCATTGCCTCGATATTTGCTATGTGGAGGTTGAAATATGCTGTTAAGATCGCTGCTATGCTTAGGCCAATCGCCGACTTGTCTTGATTTACTAGGGTCTTGTAAGTAAAGACTACGGTCTCTTGTTTACTCTTTCTGATAATATATCAACAGGTTGATAATCAAATAGTTGAATACGGTTTCTGGTCCCCGAAACAGTCATGGTGATTGAGTGCAATGCCCAAGGGTCGATCAGTGTCAGATGGTTCATCGACATCAGCCAGTGTCTTACATCAGATCAATCCTTCCGTTTCTACAAGGATCTGTTGAATACAATTTCTCGGGACTTCCAAAGAATCAACTTACTTGGGAGAGTCTTTCCGCCTGGCGATTAAGGGGTAGTTTTCGAATAGAGTTCACCTGATCAACATAAACGTTTTCAGGCGTAACTCTAAAGCCATCCGTGCTCAAGACTTCCAGTCTGGGTTGGTCTAATCATAAGTGCTGAGCTATTGAATTTTAACATACGGAGTAGCCCGTCTGATAACCCAACCTTTTCATATTAGTTCCAATTGTCCTCTTACCGGCTTAGTCCAATACAGCACAGTGTTTCACCGTATCCCGTCTAGTTCCACTCGGTTCATCTACCGAACGACCCAAGTACCGGGAAATCAAGAGTCAATTCGGGCACTATCCCCAGTTCAACCATTTCGAGACCGTTTCTTGCCATACGAGCCGAGAACCGGCTGTCACGGGCTTCAGGTCCAGGGTCTCTTGAGTTACTAGTAATTATGCGTTATCAGTCAGAGTAGCTTCAACCTTAATCAGTAAATTCCAGGCACTGTAGTCTTTACGACAATGGATAGTGGCCTGAGTCCCCGGCGCTAATACTACTGAAAGCGTCTAGTGTTGCACTAATTCTGACGACCTGGGAATAGTGTCTCCTTTGTTCGTAGGTCTCGAATGTCTCACATTCCTCAGGACGTAGGGGGCTGGACTTGGACCTGAATCTTATACGAGCTTCCATTGTGACGTTTGAATTATAAGTTGGAACCTTTCACTCGAATTCTCTGCCATGACCTCATTCTGTATCATACTACACGTCTCGCATCTTTCACCATGAAATTCACCACAAGCCTTGTTCTCTTGGCCGCGGCATTTGTATCAGCGAAGCCTGCTGGAACAACAGAGTGTGCAACGATCTACCAGAGATGTATTGAAACAATAACGGTACGAAAAGCCTTCCTGGTTTTGGTTCGAAGCTAATATCTTGATAGCCACAAGAGTGCAAAAAGACGGATCGAGATTGTCTTTGCAAAGCTTGGGATGATGTTATAATGTATGTACATGTTTGAATTCTGCCCAACCTCATCTAACCTGATACTAACGGCGGTCTCTGTAGATGTTTGGTCGACTGTCCAAATACTCCCCGCCACTGGTTGGCGAAGGAAAATGCCAGAGGCTTTTGTACATAAGATTCATAAAATATACAAGCGTGCATTTGTTCTTGTTCAACCTCTCTTTCTTATCTGTCGACAGGGCAAGTTAAGCTACAACAAGCTGACCTATATCGCTGTGTTGGCGCAGCTTGCTCACAACAACCCAAGGATCCATTATCAGGATGAGAGACTGCAAGAACTACTTCTCCAGCTAAGGGAACAATGCCCTTGACTGGATGGTATGTAATGGTCACGGGACCATGGTAGATGAAAAGAAGCCTGGGACGGTGTCTTTCACTTCTGGCTGCCACGAAGGATATTTCAGGTCTCACTCCTGAACGATTTTCTCCTTTCTGGGCTGAAATACCGGATATGATGTGTTTATGAAGACTCAACCACTTACACGAAACTCCTAAACCGCAATCACTTCGAATTGCCTTTTGTGGTCACTGATCTTTCGGCACTCTCGTGTCACTCCGTCTTGGGGTAGTTCCACAGGATCAGCGATCCAGGCCGACGAGGAGAGAGTGTTCCGTAACTCGGCTGTTTGACGGTTCGTTGGGACATCAGAGGGCTTCGATCCAACCAACTCCTTGGTCCATTATCCGTTTATGTCTGACCCGGTGCTTCGGTCATCCCCTGCCCCGTCTCTGGCGTCGTCTCCGGCTTCTGCGCACGATTCTTTCGAAGTAGATATATAACCGCCACAGCATTTCTGCAACCCACAGCCAGACCCCCAACGACACCGCAGACTATTGGACCCGTGTTACTCCTTGATTCGGATCGATTGTCATCAGAAACCTCGGCAGTGGCTTCTGTGGCGCTTCCCGACGAGGTGGTGCTTGTCTTTGTGACAGCTGTTGTGTCGCTGGAAGCTTTCGATGTCTCATTTGGCGATGTCGTTTGTGAAACGGGTTTTGTCAATGCCGGGACTTTTGGGGCGATGTAATCGGTATCTGTTGTAGCGACGGGACCGCAGGCGACGTAGGTGTATTTGCGACCTTCGTCCATGATCAGGTATATAACACTACAGTATTCGGCCTCCTTGCTATCAATCCATTAGTTGCTTCAGGCAAGTGTTATGAGTTTGTAGTACCAGGATGTCATTCCGAACCTGGGGTTCTTTCTTCCCGAGCAGTCATGCTGGTCATGACATCGCCCAGCAAGGATACATTTCGAGTCGCCAGCACTCTTACGCATGACCCAAAGGCCATTTTGGATACTAAAGCGACACACGCTGCTGCTGGGTCGCCATTTTTGTAACCGCATGTTATCCTTGCAGACGGTACAGCGCGTTGTTCAAGGCGTTTGGGCGTCTGGCTGGGCTGCAATGTTTCAGTTGCAGTGGAAAGTTTGGCGCAGAGTGTATTGCTGTGGCATATGTACAACTGAAACAATTGGAGAATCTATATTATTTGCTGCATATTGGGCTGTTTTGTCTCACTCGAGAGAGGGGAGAGAGTCAAGAAGATGAATAGCGAGAGGAACTGCACCTGATTAAATTGTTTTGGGGCTCTATTTCAGCTTAACTGCGGGGATAGATCTTGCTGGATTTAATGTATAACTCATCAACCCAAGATGATTGTCAAGTATCGCATGTATTGGTTGTGTTATTGAAAGGCTGAGTCTATACCGTTTTAGACGGTCTACGTTGACCGTTTTCATCGGAATTCCACGCCATGTTCCTTGCAGCAAATCGTTATCTTGACGCGATGTTCATTGGGTGATACGACTTGGCATCTGACTTGGCTCGATAGGGCAAGTTCCATTGTCATTAACCCTTGCAGAGCCTGTGTGTGTGATCCTTGTCTGCCGCAAGTTGAGTGATTAACCCTTCCAAGCTCCAATGATGAGATGACAGGTTCGGTCTAACGTGCCGAATTGAAATGAAATGAGACGAAGGAAGAAGTAAAATTCGAGACGAGAAGGATTCGCCTCTGCTTATATCCCGCGACAATCATGCTCTTGAGGGGAGTTTGCGCTGACTCAAGTCAAGTCAGCAAATTGACCTTGGAATGTAATCACAGATAGCTCATGATACCACGTCGCAAATAGTTAGAACATTTCGTATAATATTGACCCAATCCAATGATGACAAGATCAAGCCCCTGCTAGCTCCCGTGTAAACGAGGTCCCCGAATAATGAGGAGTGGAGGAGGTGGGCTGACCGCTGACGCTGACGCTGACGCTGACAATGACAGCCCAGGCTTACTTTACTGTAGGTAGGTTCTCTCAGTAACGTGCCCTCGGGCTTCAAACGGCGCTGCCGGGGTGTGGCCTTTAGCGTCTTGTTAGCGGGTTCTCGTACTGGACGAGGCGTTTGTGTCTCAACCCAGCCCTTCCCTTCAAGGCGATGGTGCTGTGCCTCGCCCTTCTCTCAGCCGCGCGAGTAAATTAATTATTGTTCTTTTTAACTTTCTCCTTCTTTTACCTTTCTCATCTTCATTCCTTTTTTTTCTGATATGGACTCGAGTTGTTGACGAAATGCATCGCAAGGTCTTTGTTCTGAGTGTACCACTCGTCTGCTTCTTGTTAGTCACAGTGAGCTTGTACCTTGGTCGAGATCATATAACCAGATTATCTGAGGCCTACCTACCGCTTCATGCCCCCTCCTCCCTTAAGACCACGTCTACGGAAACAATAGATTTACCTTTGAGTACGACGTCAGATTTGGTTGACTCACCTGTTATTGAGGAACCGCCTTCATACTCGACGCTCGACACTTACACCACAAGTACAATTGAGGTACACACAACACCAACGATATCCTCTACCACCTCCGCAGCACCCTCACCAACAACAACAAAATCCGCCATCCCAATCGCAAATGGTGAGTCCCAAGCCTCGATCTTCCGTATAAGAGTGACTGACATGTCCCAGGTTCCGTCCTCTCTACCGAGCGCATCACTCCTTACATTCACGCCATCCTCGATCCTACTTCAAAAGAGCGCCCTCGTCTTCAATGCCCTCCCTTAGACACCAAGCGATACAAGGACCTTCTAAAGAAGAAGGACACTCGCGGAGACAAAAACGACGAACAACCAATTGACTTCTTCTTTGCCCTTAATTTGCGCAATGTCGTAGGCCTTCTTCCTCGTCTCATGGGCAGCATTGTCGAGGCCATCCAGTTCCTTGGACCTGAACGATGCGCCCTCTCAATCGTCGAAGGCAATTCTCCCGACGGAACTGCTGACGTTCTTGTCGCTTTGCGCCCATTCCTTGAGGAGCTCGGAATTACTTACTTTTACAACAACTCTGCGATTAACCCATCCAAGGGTCCTCGCATTCGCAAGTTGGCTCAATTGCGAAACTTGGCCTTGGAACCACTGTTTAAGAACAAGGTTCCAGCGGCGGATGATACTACTGTTCTTTTCATCAATGATGTCGCTGCATGCCCGGATGATCTACTTGAACTTGCGCTGCAGCGTCGCAAGCTGAATGCCGATATGACTTGTGCCATGGACTTTACCTATGCTGGCCCTGATCCCACATTCTACGACGTATGGGTAAGTTTGACTCGATTTTTCCGACCAGAGTTAGAAACTAACACACTGCAGGTCGCCAGAACACTTGCAGGAGACACGTTCTTCCCCATCCCCGAAGACGGATCTTGGGACAACGCCTGGGACTTATTCAGAGGAAACCGAGAAGCACGAATGCGATACGACGCCCATCTTCCCTTCCAAGTCTTTGCCTGTTGGAACGGCGCAACAGCCTTCACAGCAGCCCCGATCCTTAACGGCCTACGATTCCGCGATCCCAAAAAGGACGAATGCTTCCAGGGCGAACCGCAACTATTCTGCAAGGACCTGTGGCACAAGGGCTACCGAAAGATCGCAGTCGTACCCAGTATCAGTCTGGAGTACACAGATGAAAGAGGCAAGGATATCAAGAAGTTGAAGGGCTTTACGAATGAGGTTATACAGCATATGGAGGAGGATAAAGCACACATTGAGTGGCAGTACGAGCCGCCTGAGAAGGTCAAGTGCATGCCGTCTTTTGATCGCCAGACATGGTTACCGTGGGATGAGTCATTGAAACGATAGATGTTTTACGGTTGTTTTCTTTTGTTTTCTATGGAATTGGGTTATACCAGCATTGTTAGACTTGGGCGGTGTTGATGGAGTTCATTCATGGCGGTCTCTTGTCTGTACCAAAGAATCATAAACATCACGATGAAATCGTCATACGTTTCCGAGTGTCAAGATAATGGCTTGAAGACCGTCAATGGCTAGTCCATGGATGACGATTGTCATGTGCAATATGGTTACATTGAGTCGGAAGTGGCATGTCCACCGTCTCGGTTCAACGTTGACTCAGATCGCCAAGGGCACGCTAATTCGCTGCAAGTCACTGGGTAGTGTTCAGCCCTAGCGACTAATTATCTCTTTGACCGGCATAAGGCATCCATCAGGTCACGACAGGGGTAAGGGGCCAATCAAAATGACCGTGATAACAGGTACTTCCATCCACACCTAAAATGGCATGTGATATAAGTACTAACAGTCAGTATTATTATAAATAGCTACATCATATACTTTACAACCGTACCTGCTAACCCGACCTCATGCATTTCCTAATATTGGCTGTAAATAACCTCCTTTTTTCCCCTTTTTAGCAGGTTAAGGCTGCCCTTAGCGCAGGCCTTTGTAAGCTAGGCAAGGTAAAGAGCTATTTCTGCCTTAAAAGACATGATTGATATCTCTTTGTAAGTGATTTTGCCGTGCTTGAAGATCTTTACTGTCTTCTTCCTTCCCTATACGGTATCTCTTCCTTGTGTAACTATCGGTGCTGTACTTGTTGAAAATAGCATTATAAATGTACTCCTTCCAAGCTCGAAGCATGCTATAGGGCTTCTAATAAGGCTGCCAGGTCTTCTTCTGCAAAATAAAGCTATTCGTAAGTATAACGTCAAGGAGGAAAGACCAAAGTAACGCCTGCCAAGGACCACGCCGGAAACGATGCTGATATGAGGTATAGGATCTTATCTGATCACCGCGATCCATGTAATTCATTTCATCGTTATACTAAGCGGCAATAGAAGGAATAGGGATTATCCTAGACTGATCTCTATTAAAGACCTCCTTAAGGCGTTGTGCCTCTGCCTTTATGCCTCTTTTGGCAGGTAATTTCCTCTCTTTTAGTATGCGGTTAAGAGGGGTTGCGCTGTATATTGTTAAAAGGAAGAGCACTATAGAGCTATCTTTCTAAGCGACCTAAAGGACCTAGAGGGAAGGAAAAGAGACAGATTAGTAAGAGAAATATAGGTAAAGTTATCCCTACCTGTTTATCCTTTATCAGTATTAAATATACCTTATTAT
>JABSSZ010000699.1:0-93712 GCA_013755755.1 Fusarium sp. NRRL 25184
ATATTGTACTTGTTTCCAACGACTACTTTCGACAATATTACAGTACCTAAATGCCTTCGTCCATCAGTTTCGAGGTTCAAATCGGCGGCATAGCCATGATCCTTGCCAGCTATTTCCGAGTTATCCCCGGCGCAAATCGAAAACCTCTTAAAGATTCTCATCATGACAACCTCTCCACCGCTCAAAGCCCCATCATGCGCCTATCCCACCCTTCAGCCCTTGCGGGCCTGTCTTCTACCTCCTTGAAACGCTTCTACTCTTCAGCGCGCACCATCCAAAGTAAGTTAATTCCCACCTTTACCCCCCTAAAGTCTCATCATAGATGCTAACCCCACGGTCCTCCAGAAAATGACGTTCTCTTCCTGCGCCAACAGGGCATCAAAGCTCCCAAATGGCATCTTACGTCCCCTCTTCGCACCGATACTAAAATAAGACTTGGTTATGGTGCCTCTATCAATTCGTCCGAGCTCATTGGTCGTCAGGTGCTTGATGTTCTGAAGGATAGCTCGGGACGTGCTGTTACTCTTCATGAACCGACTTTGGCTTCATACATTATTAACAGCCCGCGGCAGGCCACACCGGTACGACACAGTGCCAATTGAACTCAATAGCTAGTACTGATACTAATTTGGCTCTTAGATCTATCCCCATCATGCGAATACCATCGTGTCGCTCCTCGATTTAAACCTTTCCCGGCCTGGTGAAGAAGAACACGACCAAGATCCCGATCATCCAGCCCAGCCGTTTGAGATATTTGAGGCCGGTACTGGGATGGGGAGCTTGACGCTACACCTCGCTCGTGCTCTTCATGCTGCAAACCCAGCTGTACCTCCTGGCCTACGAAATACCCTATGCACAGCACGCTACAGGACCGACGGTTTTGGTCTTGATCTCGCCGAAGAGGACCAGGCTGCCTTTGACTCCTACCTGTCCGGCCGTCGCGCCGTGTTGCATACTCTTGACCGGAACGTTAAACACTCGCGTGCAGCACATAAACTGATTCGCCACTTCCGTCGCTCTCTGTACTTCCCTACTATAGACTTCCATGTCGGCTCCATAGACGAGTATATCTCATCCCGTCTGGCTGAGACTGATAACCAGCCTTTCCTCTCACATGCAATCCTCGACCTTCCTTCCGCTCACGACCATGCTTCTCAAGTTATTCAGGCCCTCCACCCCAACGGCCTTCTTGTCATCTTCACGCCCTCTATTAGCCAAATCGCCGACTTCCAAACTTGGGTTGCTCGCACAGGCCAGCCCATGCGCCCTGAGAGGGTCATTGAGCTTGAGGTTTCGACAACAGCCGACGGTGTTCTTGATACTGGTGGCGGCAAGGAGTGGGATGTCAAGACCGTTATTCCTAGAGAAAATCCTGAAGGCGCTGCAGTGCAGGTGATGCGACCCAAGGTGGGTGAGCGAGTCACCGGTGGTGGGTTTGTAGCTGTTCTCAGGCGATGGCCTGTTGATGAAATACGCTCGCAAGCCGAGTATTCTACACAAGAGAGTTCTTCTGAAGTTGAGAGTGAATTCGAGGATGAGGGAGCTTCAGAAGCTGAGGGCAAGCCAGAAGTTGAAGAAACTACTCAAGCTGAGGGTACAGCGGAAACTGAGCCAACCAAGAGCGAATGATCATCAATTTTGTAAAAATCTATAAATCTTGTACAACACAATCTGTACAGTAGACTTTTAGACCTATAGAGTCTAGGCATATATAAAGCAAACAATAGACGAGGCAACGAATGTAATCAGAGTGAAAGAACAGTAATGCCGCTTGCTATCTCGTTCTGGCTCCCCAAAGCATGAATGGGTATCTCTATGCAACATGCTCAAATATCAAGTCGTATCTCCTCCTCACATTCAATCATCAAGATTTCATAATCATCCCTATCCCGTCTTACTTTTTTCCCCCAATCATTTGCACTCCATTTCCAAATTTTGCGGAGTGCAATGTCCAGCATTTCCCCCATATTAAGAACCTAAAAGAATGACCCGCAGCTTGAAATACCAGTGCATCCAGTGCGTGGTCTGACCCGACCTGCGGCACCGAAGATTAATCAAACAAGTAAAAGAGAACTTATGCCTCTGCTGCAGAGGAACGAAGTGAAATAAAGATTGTTTTCCGTGGTTCAATCTCGTGGTATAGCCTCTTTTTCTGAGGAATGGGCTTGCGCCGCATGGAATCTTCCAACCTGTAATGCTTTCCAATTAAACTTGCGTATCTTGCGCAATGTTGTGACCGATAAGGAAAAGTAGAGGAAGAAAATAATGTGTTGTGTTAAGTGCTTAGACACTGGTGATGCGCTCAAGAGGAGCTCGAGCGCAGCAAACCATGAGCTTCAGGCTTGTACCGAGCTCTTCAGACTCAGAGAGTAGAGACTTATCGCTCCAGATGCTCTTTCCAGAGGGGTTCTCAGCTGCGTTTTCGTAGCATCGTGTGTACCACCATCGGCCAACGCGGCTGACCATCTTGGTGATGCCCTCATCTGCCAAAGGGCTGTTGTCGCTCATCATCTCGGATAGACTCGGCGGATCCTTCTTCTTCTCAGCAGTAGCTTTGCCCTTGTCGGCCTTGCTGTCTGAGCGAGTGACGGAACTTGCGACAGGCACACCCACTCGTGCTGCCTTGATAGTAGTGAAACCAACCTTGCCGAGAAGACGAACAATGAGATCCGCGGTTGATCCGAGACTAGTATCAGGCGTTTTCTCATTGATCCTCTCTTTGAGACGGCGGACTGTACGTCGGCCCCGGTTGCCCATGTTGTTCAGGTCAACATCAAGAATAGAGAGCTCGATGAAGCCTCCTGGCTTCAGCACACGGCGAGCTTCAGTGAGGATGCTGCGGTAGTATGCTTCAGGAGCTGCGACAGGGAAGCGGTACACAACAGCCGTAAAGCTCTGGGGGGCGAAGGGAAACTTGTCGAGGTGAGAGACGTATTGGATCTGATGGTGGTTTGGAGGGCTGAGAGGGAAGCTCGAAGATGAACTCTTGAGTTCTTCAGGAAGAGGAGCGCGAGGAGACAGATTGAAGAAGGTAGCGGCCGGGTATGTCTCGGCAGCGTAGAACGACCAGTCATCGTTACCAAGGCCATCAATCACAAGAATCGAGTGTCTTTTCAGTGATCCCTCAACAGGAACCAGTTCATGGCGAACGTCGCTGAAGAGAACATGCCCAAAGGTAAGCCACTTGCTCACCGTCATTGAACCAACTCTGAGGTTGACTTGTGCGAGTGGTGACCCATCCTCCGAAGAGGAGCTCGCATCAGATCGTCTCGTCTTGTGGGAAGATCGACTGCTTCGTCGAGATACCTCACCAGTTGCAGGCGCCTCAGTGTTGGTGTTGCGGTCTTCATATCCCGAAACAAACTTGGAGACTGAGAAGGGAGTGCTGGGGCTTGGGTGGGGTTGGAAGGCTGCCCGAAGACGTTCAGTCATGTCAGCGCTGCAAGTGCTGGAGATGGTTGTTGCCTTGGACTGTCGGCTTGCCTTCTTATCGAAGACAATCGTCGGCGACTCCAATGGTTTCTCCTTACTAGCCAGCTTCGACTCGTAAGTCTCAAGATGGAACGGCGTACCTCGTGAAGAAGTTGCCGAGGGAAGTGCTTTGCCAGCATCTTCTCCAAGGAGATCATCGTACTCATCCCACACCTCATCTTCTGCGGGAGGATCATAAGGCTGTGGGATCACAGCAGTAGAGCCAGAGAAGGCGAGAATACCAGAGCAGCTCGAGCTAGATGTACCAATGGTTCCCTCGGAGTCCTTGCGAGGCGAAAAGGCCAAGAACTCCTTTTCAACTCGGCTCAAAGCAGGAGGGTTGGAGTCTCTTGATGAGAGGTTGTTGGTGCTTCCTGCTGTCGAACCATCGGTAGTAAGATCAGGAACAGGAGTCGAAGGCCTGGAAGGTGAGGGACCTTTGGCAATTGACTCAGGATCATAGACCTCAAGGCTTTCAGGTGCCAACTGCATGCTAGCTCTGAAAGGCCTAGAAAAGCTCATAGGTGACACATGCTCAGTACGGTTACTCACAACCTTGGGGATTCTTCCGACTTGGGGAAGTCGGCTTCGTCGACCAGCAGTGGTGCTTGTTGACGGAGGCTGCAGAGTAGGCTTCTTGGACATCAAAGTCTGCTGGGGTACAGGCAGCCGAGGCTTGGTCTTCATCTCGATGCTCTCCCGTCTTGGGGGTTGAGCCGGCTCTGCAGGCCGTACCGGAGAGTTGGTTGACGATCGCATCTCTGGCGTGCCTTGCGAAAGCTCGGGAGTACCATCAACACTAGGTGATTTTCCGTAAACCTCAGCAAACCTCAAGACATCTTGAATGTCCATCGGCTCGCTGTCCTCTTGTTCTGACGAATCCATCATGGCATAAAAGGCAAGAGGCTTCTTCTCCACTGGTTTGACAGTAGCGGAGACCTTCTCGCTCTGCTTAGGCTCCCGGGTCTGGGTTGACCTTCCAAACAAGTTCCACTTTCGAGGAGATCGCGGCCTCTTAACAAGCTTCTTAGGCGCAGGGTGAGAAGACTTGGCCTCGTGAGAAATCTCCCGCTGCAGTTCGAAGTGGGACTCATCAGACATGACACTGGTATCAAAGCTTGTCATAGGCGACGATGCATAGCCTGACGTGTTGATGGGCTGAGGTAGCTTCAGGGGGTCATCCGGCGAAGATCGGAGACGATGGACAGATCTTCGGAGGGCCAAAGTGGACTTCATTGTAGGGCCTTCAGAATCGCTGCTCTCGGAGGGACGGCGAGCACCAAAGGCTGGGTGTGGAGTGCGTGACATGGGCGACGGCCACAAAGTGTTTCGAGGCTGATCTTGAGAAGTTGCCAGTGACTGTGAGCTTCCGAACCTCGACTCCTCGGTCGCCAAGCTTTGGGAGCTTACACTCCGAGAGATTTCAGAGCTTGCATTTCGATTCTCGATGACCGCACCTCCGGCGATGACCACTGGGTTGACCCGATCTGCAAAGAAGGAATCGTTGCTAGAACGGGGCTCCTGGGTTGTCTGACTACCAGGAGAATTGCGTGTCATGTTGCTGATACTGCCACTGCGTCTCTTGGAAGCACCAATGCGTCCATACCCTTCATGGCCTGTGCCAGCCACAGGGCCCTTGCGAAGAGTCTTCTTTTCCTTCTCATTCTTTTCGGTTTGTGTTCCGTTGGCGTGCTTCTTACGACTGAAGAACGGGAAGCGTGAGAATGAGGAGGTTGCCACATTAGGACTCGGTGTGTGTGTCATTCGAGGCGGCTCAAGGCCCTTGCCCTTCTTCGATTCGGCTGCTGCCTTGGCTGCCGGTTGAGCATACAATTCGCCTTTGATGGGTAGCTGTGAAGTTGATGCTGTTCGGCCTCCATGAGTGTACTGTGGCTTCGGGGGCGACAAAGCTGCTGTAGTAGCAGATTCGCTTCCACGTCTTTCGGTTGTTGGGAGGGATTGAGTGGAAAGATTGCTGTGAATGACTGGCATGGGGTTGAACAATTGAGATTGCATGTCGGGGGTGCCATCTCTGCTGGGTCGTGAAGGGGGCACAGCTCTTGGGGAGGCGGAGGACTGGGCACTTCTCTCAGGGGAAGGGGATCGCAAAACAGGTCTTGATACCTTGCGCACTGACTTGGGCGACGATGTCTCCTCACGAAAGTACTGTGATGATTTCCGTGGTGGGGGGCTGGGTGGTGGAGGTGGCAAGTTCTTGGTCTTCTTCTTGATGGTGGCTTCTCGAACGGTAGAGTTCGACGAGGAGGAAGTCAGGGACTCTCTAACAGCTGCGAGGCCATGAGGATCAACAGTGATGGCATCAACTTCGTTTGGGAAGCTTCCACCCGCTCTTCGTGTCACAGGAGGTCTGTTGAGGATAGGGCTTTGTAGTCGGTTCTTGTTCTGAGTGCGAATAGGTGCAACAAGACCAGGAGACTGAGAAGCAATTGAGGTTGGCGTGGTGTCGCGACTATAGGACCCTGGTCCAGGTGACTCGGAAAACCTAGTAGATGGGCTTCCACTAGTTCCAGAAAACAGTAGGCTGGCTGGAGTTGGTGGTGGAAGATCGTGTGTCGCTAACCGGAACGGAACCTCAATGCGGTTATCCGAGCTGTCAGACGGACGTCGAACGTTGCGATAACGGTCCAGTTCGGGGTAGATCACAGGTGATTTGGAAGGTTTCTTTACCTCTACAACCTCAGCAATTTGAATCTCGGCAGGGCTGCTGGTAAGTTCTCTATCCAGATGGAAGCCGAAAGCAGGGTCGAGTGAGAGTGAGCCTTGGCGCTTATGCTGGGACGAAGAAGAAGAGTCTGTCCGAGATGAGCCAGTCCGTGTCGTCTTGACATCGCCGGATAACGATGACTTCTTCCTACGCAGAACGTTTGGGTTAGACCTTTGGTTGTCCATGGACTGGGCTGATGATGATGATCCGGAACCTCCACGATGGTTGGCAGTTGATCGTGTGGATGCTGAAGTAGAAGAAGAACCCCATGATTGCGCTTGATGATTAAGGCTAGGTCGTGGCACAGGTTGAGGAATTGATGGTCGTCGAGTAGTAGAAGGTTGAGGAGCCCTGGCTGATGGACGTGAGATGGAAGAGGGCTTCGGTAATGGTCGTGGAATCTCTTCCCTCCTTACTGATCTGTTGAGTGGCTTTGGAGCATTCGAGACAACTCCAGGTTCAGTTCCCATTGTCATTCCCGGACCAGGGCGTCTTATGCGAGACGGCTCCGAGGGCCTGGTCGGGATACCAGACCCCAATCTGTAAGATTCCATCTTCCAACCTTCTTCAGGATCGATTTCGTATACTTAATCCCATATTTCGCGGGGAAGATCTTGAATGGGTGTATGAGATATATGAAAGTCAAAAGAACAAAAGTAACCGAGATCGTGAATCGGGAGAGCGAGGTACGGATAGAGTGGTCGTTATTAGTGTGGAGGGAAATCGTTACTCTAAGAATTGGTGTGGGTAAATTTATCAGCTCGAAGAGGCCTAGTTCGTTGGGTGATGGTGTGGGCTGTGGGATGAACCCGCGTCTAAAAGTTCGGTCGACGGTAGAGCTGGCGCTTCGGTTGATGTGATGAGTGTTTGAGGTGCGGGCTTTAGTACAGTAGTGTCGTTCAAGGTTGGAGTGTAAGTGGAGGAAGTGAGACAGGACAAGGAAGGGGAAAGGGTAATTAGATGAGTTGAAGTTTAAGAGATGAGAGACAATGCAAGAAGACACAAGACAGTGGCAACACTAGGTAGAGAACGAATGGGTATAGATATGATCAGGTAAGAAAAGTAAGTAAAGTAAGTCAAGAAGAGATGGTAGCAACGGGGAGGGCCGAGACGGAAACGGGAGCATATAACTACTAGGTAGGAATAGGTACAGGTAGTATTTAGGCAATGGACGACCTTTCTGGGGCCATCATCATGAGTGGACGACGACATCTGGTACATGAATACATGGACGGATGGGCAGAGGTACATGCTTGGTAGAGGAGAGGAGAGAGCATGGAGGACTCTGACTGTGGCGTTTCTCCTAATCCTGGTCTGGTCTGGCAGGCATTGCCTTGCCAGGCATCGCATCTCGGGCGCCCATGCCATGCAATGCGATGCGATGCGCTGCGATGCGATAAAACCCTCCCCAAATTTGAGTCATCCGTTTGGCCAGCGAGAGAAAAATACTGCTGCCGCTGTAGTGTCCGTCGCTGCGGAGCACATTAACTCAAGCGTGCTACTGCGCCGCGTTCCCTCCTTCGGGGTGCATATCCATATTGTCCTATGAGAAAGCCCTCTTGGCATCTTGACGCAGTGATTGGGCATCACACCCTTGTAGCGATTTGCACTCCCAATCCCGGTCGCCTTGAAAGACCCTTGGTGTGGGCTACCCATAGTTAGTGGGGCTTCTCAAAGAGAGACAGACACGGAAACATGAGAGAAGAATATCTTTAAACGACTGGTTAACCTTGAACCGGGCTGGACTGGACCGTTGACATTAGTTATTTAGTTAGTAGAGTGGACCAGAAAGTGGTGGGCCGATGGCCGCTCATCATGGGCCAATCTTGGATCTCTATAACACAAGATGTTGGAGGAGAGACAAAAGGGAGGGCAAACAACAAGAAAGGAGTGCACAGATACGGAAAGATAGAATGTTATCAGTAAAAAGATAACATCGAATCATAGACTAATACCTCTCTCTTATAAAAAAGCCTGACCAAGAACTGATGCGGGTGCAGGGTATAATCCTGACATTTGGTGGGTGTAGATGTTGGTTGCGTCCCGTTTTGGAGATGATGAAGCTGTGTGAGGGGGTGCAGGAATGGAACTCCCAGTGACTGATGATTTTTTCTTGATGTCTCGATTTTCAATAGTCAGGGGTCGTGAACCTATGCCCGGAGCCGAAGGAGAGAGCCGTGGGTGTGAAGACATCGAGAGTTTGGAGCAGGGTATCATCATCTCGATGGGAGCATGAAACTGTCCGTGACTCCGAGGTAGAAACATGACGGCGCTTGTTCCTTGTTCCTTGTTCTTGTTATTGTTCTTCAGCACAACATGCGGCGTCGTTGGAGGCATATGCATGTCTAAGACATGCATATCAAATGTCTCACTTTGTTCTTCTCCCACAGGTTAATCTGGTATGTATGTCTCTAAATTGTCTTGCCCATAGCCAGCCTCACCTTCCAAATGCGTTAAGCAATAAGATGAGCGTAAGCAAACATCAGGCACCTGCCTATCACCTAGTCTAGTCTCGTCTCGTCGAGTACCTAGAGTAGAGTAATCACGATTGCGAATAACAATAAAACTTTGGCTGTAGGTAGTGAGTGGACCTGGGGCTCACATTTTTAGAATTCAGGGTAAGCTTTTACCGTCCCAACGGGCGAGTCCCGTTATAAAAGTGCCCCGCATTGCGCAAAGTCTATCATTATCGGATCCTTTGTAGGATGATCTGACAGTATTCATCTCGAATTGTATATCTTTTCTGTCATTTTCGCCATATGACATGAAGTCTCAGACCTCGAATCAACTCCTTCAGTGGCAGGACTTGGTCGTCGTTGGTCGCTGACCGGGGTGAGAGATGCTGGGGCGAAATACACCCTGTCAGTCAAACACCAAGCCCCAGACCAGCTGCATGAGTTGCATCTGCAGCCAAGGTAGCGGCCAAGTTGGTTCAGTACAAGAATAGCATCATGAGAGGAGTCCGTCTTTACGGGGCCATCTTTGCGGCGTCTATGCTAGACGCGAGAATGTTGGGATAGCGACAGCAGTTTGCACGCCTCTCACGATGCTAGAGCATGAATACTCAACAGACGGGACAGGACTCCTAACTTCAGCGTTCAGCGTCCATCGATCCCGTCCCGCCTTATCCCGCTCTACAAATTTGCTTTGTCCCATCAAGACCAACATATCGACTCTCGCCCTCCCTCCTATTCGTTAGAAAATCCCAACGCAAAGCGCCCAGGAGTGTCAATCGCGAAAGGACTCATCGATGCCATTGGTTGCTGATCAAGGATTTTCTACCAATGATTCACACGCACACGCACTCGCACTCTCGTTTCACTCATGACCCGTCAGAATGGACCCCAGGATAATGATAACCCTCTCTCCTGCATGTATGTCTTCTTTTCCTTGTAAAAAGTCTATGATGAGTGAACGACTAATCCACAATGCGTCTCATCGTTCGCCAATCCTCGCTGCAAAAAACTATGTCTTGCTCAGACCCCTGTACTTAACTATTGACATGGGGTACTATAATTCGGTAGAGACGATGGTCAAGAGGGAGCTCAAAGTCGGCATCCAACAGAGCAAAAACTTGGTAGTCCAACGGATCGCTCAGTCATGAGCGAAGCGAAGAGCGATTGCGCGATATAGGCCTACGTATTGGCCAACGTAGGCAGACAGACAGTCAGTCAAAGTTCACCGCCATGCATTGTTAGTCTCGTGACGGGCACTTTGGACAAGACAAGACACCACGAGACCAAAAAGCAAGCCCAGGCAAAACGGTCGGCAGTCGAAAAGAAAAGAAACGCACGATCCTGGCGTTTTCGACGTCATTCTAAGACGCAAGGCATTCTCTGGAATCTCATACGTGCTGGCAGCCTTATCACGAGGTCAGGTCCCAAACGTTCGGTGAGAGTTTGAGCCTCCAAAATAGACCCAGATCGGTGTGTGCGGCTAGGCCCTGTCTCTGGAGCAAGCTTGGCTAGCTGAAAGACTACCTCATAGTCTGAGTCCGAGTCCAGCTTGGATAGTGGCAAGGCAAGAATGGATTAATGCGCTGTCAAGGCGGCAAACGCGTCTTGACGTCAATATCTCTCCGTTGTCCATGAATTCTAGCATGTCGTACCTGGATCAGTCTTAGATCTTGCTGCAGGACCCGGCATGATTTGGGGAACATGTTTCCAAAAGTGGCTACAAGAGAGGCATCCCATATGCAGCATGCAACTCCGCCACAGCAAAAAATTCCCCATATCCGCCACAGGTTCTCAGATCCTTGAGGCTGGTGACCCTGATTTCTGGGAGTTGAGATGCCTTCACTGACGTGGCAGATCGCGCGTGGCTGGCCACTCCGGCAGACGTGAAGCCTTACCCAGACCAGGTCCCCCCTGTCCATGTGGCTTGTCAGTCGGCCGAGCGAATAAGGTGCCATCTGAGATGCTGGGCCCTTGCAAAGTCACTCGAATTCAAGATCAAAGTACTCTCTACTTTGGGCAGCGGTGAATGCATGCAAATGGCCCCGATGTGCAGCTTTGCCTCATTGACAACTCATCAAACTGCAATATTTGCCAGCCCGTGATGTGAAGCGATGCGCAAGCCCAGCACTTTCGGTTGTGAAGCCATTTCTTCGCTTGCGATGATCAAGCGGGCCTGGCTAGACACTCGAGCACAACGACGGGCTCTAAGCGTCCGACGGCAACTGGAGTCGCTGGAGTCGGAGTGGTCCAATTGATTAGACGCCTCTACCAACCATAGCCGCCAGACGGCTCGGCGACCAGGGCTCCTTTATCGCGAGAGCAGGGGTTTTGCCCTCTTGATTGGCTTATTGTCTGAGACTTGGCTCGAGTTTAGCGTTTGGGAACGTTGACAACCACACGATCAAAGCTGTTGGTGATGATGGTCCTATCTCGCTTCCTTCTTCTTTATAGTGTCTTCTATTCTGCTCATCATCTCGCCAATATTGGCCATTGAGGCATGGCAGCCACTGCACGTTTTGTCCGGGTCCTTTCGGAGACTGCAACTATCGTCCGAGAACGGACATCGTGGCTTGCGTCGTTGAAGAAACCATGAGCCCTTTTGGGATTGCGGGATTAGCGCAGCCGCGAGTATTTGTTTCTCGTTGGTTCCAGACGTTTTCGAGCTATTCATAATGTGTTTCCTTGGTCCGAAGTGTTGGGCCAGATATGCCATTGTTCGACCAAGGTGTACCCCTTCTCCTATACTCATCTCTAACGTCGATCTGCTCAATGGCTGCAGATATTCACGAATCGCCAACACTCGGATCATCCTTGGATGTTGGCAGGGCTGATGAATAGAGTCTTAGCTTTGCTGCTGATATAATGCTCATGTCGGACTGTCCAATATGAAGTATCAACGCTGAACTTGGATCGCGTGGTCTCCTACTTGACCGGCTTTCGCTCACCAGCTGTAACTAAGCTCAGCTGTTGCCAGAGATGCGCCCTTTCCTGAAAGAGAATTGAAAACTCTTCTGTTGTTTTCCGCTCCCCCATGAAGGTCTCCTATTTCAACCATCCACCAGGAGAAAGTAAGTTGTACTCCAAGTGGCCCTCCAAGAATAGGGGCACCGCAAGACCAGGACCGCGGCACCGGCAGTCGTGCAACGGCGCACAAGTCTCTCGGGAGCTAGATTCAAAGGAAGGCCTCCCCGTGATGGAAGCTCAATTCCGCCGTATATGTTGTGGGACCCAGGCAAGTTCATGGTGCTGAGTGTTAGTGGATATGCATGTCAAGCTTCAAGTCATCTTGGCCCCATCTACGGCTCGTATCCGAACAGTCTCCCTGTTGTTCCGACGACAAAACTAACAGAAAATAGTTAAAGTCAATCGGGCCCCGTTCTGTCTGACAAGATGCAAAATCTTGAAGATCCGCTTCTCCTTGAGTGAAGTGTAACCATTCGGATTGTGCGGATTCTTCCGGCTTTGAAGGATGATCCCAGTAGAATCTTGTTCTACACAAGGCCACCGTGTTCGCACAACATCGAGATAGGGGTAAGATGTCTATTGACGAACTATGGTCGGATAACCCTTTGTGTTCCTTACGCCCCCAAGCTCTCTCATAGGAGATCGGTATGTTCCCGGACAGTTGAATACTCGTGCGCTTGGATCGATATTGACCGGTTTAAGCTATGTGTAAAGACTAG
Organism: Fusarium sp. NRRL 25184; assembly: GCA_013755755.1. Classification (NCBI taxonomy): domain Eukaryota; kingdom Fungi; phylum Ascomycota; class Sordariomycetes; order Hypocreales; family Nectriaceae; genus Fusarium; species Fusarium sp. NRRL 25184. Next base: position 12,336 of record JABSSZ010000699.1, read on the forward strand.
CTAGTCGTTTGAGAACCTGCAAATTGACGATTTTTTATTGTTCTTCCATTTGGCTGCCTTGCATCGGCTTGTCTTCTCCGGGACTGTTACCAAGGCTGCTAATCATAACTGGTTAGATCTGGAGACAGAGAACTTACCATGGACCTCGAGATTCTAGTTGATAGTGGACATTGGTCGAACCGAAGACGCCGATTTCCTCTTTATTCATTTATCCTTGATAGTCTGCGCCCGAATATGAAAATAAGAATGTTGTACAAGTAGAAATAGCCCATTCACGTAAGTCTGCAGCTCTGCCCAGTTTCATCCTATCCTCAACTTGAAACCTTTTTACTTGCCAAATTTCATGTCGCATTGGTTATGATGAGAACTACTAGTTCCCAGCGAACCTAGCGGCACGCTTCTCTGCCTTGGCCTTCTCTGTTGGGTCATCAAGAATACCACTTCTGGTAGACGTCTTCTCCTTTCGGGCGCCACCATCGCGACCGCCATCTCGACCACCACGGCCGCGTCGTCGACCGCCACCACCACCGTTTCTTCTGTCTAGGCTTTGTCGCTTCCCAGGGCGGTTTCCTTCACCTTCAGTAGTGCGATCACGGCCTCGCTTTCGGGAGCGCTCTGGGAGTGCCGAGTCAAGAGTAGTAGCAAGCTCCTTTTCGTCGAGGCCAAATCGCTTCGCACGTTCGGCGCGCTTCTTCGCGTCCTCGTCCTCCTCAATACCGAACCGCTTGGCACGTTCGGCACGCTTCTTGGCTTCGTCGTCGGCAGCGGTAGACTGCAAACCGATGGCATAAGACTTCTCGGGCTCAGCAGGAGCCTCCGCTGTCTCGGCGGGCTTCTCTACTGTCGTCTCCTCGGCCTTGGCGGCCTCTACGGGTGCAGCCTCGGTGGCAGGAGCCTCAGCAACAGGCTCAGAGGCGGCTACAGGAGCGGCAGCGGCGGGTGCAGCAGGAGCCTCGTCATCACTGTAGCTGATTTCATCCTCCTTGTTCTCAGCTGTGAAGGATCCAATTAGCCGATGTTGTCGATGCGATGCGACGCGCGAGAGGTTGGATCGCAGATCTGATGGAATCACGTACCGGGCTTCTCAGAGGTTTCGGAGGTTCGATCGTTCTCTTGGAGCCTTGCAATAAGATCCGCCTTGTTGCCCGCCTGAGGCAGACCCTTCTCAGCCAGCAGCTTCTTCAGCTCAGGTACCTTGAGTGACGAATATTCGGCCATGCTGCGCAAGTCGACTGAAGCGCGTTAAGTAATGATTAGGAGACTTTTCAGGATCGGAGAATGAGCGCGATTAGGTATGCGATTGTGGCGACTTGGACTGCGATGTTTTGATGAAAGAAAGAAAAAAGGCTTGAGTTGCTTCGATGGAGCGGACGAGGGCGAGGCAAGGTACGCGCCTCAAACAAAGAATGGATAGGAGCGACCCACCAGGGATACAAGCGTCATCCCCTAGAACTTATCAGCCAAGGGTAAACTCTTTATCTTATCTCGAATCAAACAAAGCCATAGTAAACTCGATCTCGAAGACTGCCTAGTATGTAAATTGCGAAGCCTATTCTTTTGTTTAACTCGCCCGGACAGGCTTAATTATCCCGTTACTGTAGAGCTGCTCTGTACCTACCTATCCAATGATGCCTCTGTTATGAAGCCAATCGTGCTTTCTATTGGCTCGACGGTGTTTGCCTCTGTTCACAGGGAGATGTGCACGGGCCACGAAGCCCTCAAAGAAGCTCGACAAAGCTCTTATTGCCCGCTTTTAGAGCTCTCCATCCCTCTCTACCTTAGTACCTAGACTACCTATGCATTCGTTGGCTTCATCAGGTCTCATTGCATTGCAGGATGCGCCAGAGACAATAACACCCTCACTTATGCAAACCGACTCATGGAGCAACGGTACCTCAAGCAGTGTACGGTTGTCTCGTCGAATCATATCGCATATTCTGCAGCATCATAGACCGGCCTGCACAGACAAATACTAGCCAAAGAAAGGACTGCTTAGGATGCCACATGATCCCAGTATTGGATGGTAATCGAGGGCCTCACCTCACGTGGCCATATCGAGAGTGCATCTATTGATGTAACCCCAGAATGGCCTGTACAGCTGAGCACGCCTGTTTCTTCTTAGGTGTGCTCGCAGGAGAGTTATACAAGCAGAGGCATGTGCAAGAAGCTGACAGATTGCCTGGATGTATTTCTGTTAATGAATCATCAATAGGTAGGTATAGAGAAATGCCAACAAAATTATAGGTAAGGTAGGTAGTCATATTCAAGTAAAAGATTCTCTAGACATTAAAGAGCCACAAACTCAAATACTCCCCTGTAACCCGAGATCCGGATCCTTAACCGGGCGCTCCACACTTACAGTACCCTTTTTTCTATACGGTTCACTAAGGGAAAGATCGAGTATGACAATTGAATGATTTCTTGGCTTTTGGCCCTTTTTTACGGTCAGGAAGGTACAGGATAGCTTGGTTCCTCCTTTCCCCTGTTACGGTGAATGTCAGGTGTTCTACTTCGCTTTGCTTTTCTTTTCTTGACTCTATCTCGCTACTTCGATTCTCTCGTAAAATAGTGTCTGCCACTTGGTCCATCAACAACCAACATTGTTAGTGTTAACACGGACGGACTGTCCCCTCCCGTCCCCACGATTTGTCTGTCGATCGCATCATCATCACCCATTCAATTCACATCGACATTTATAACCATCACCTCTCAACTTACAGAGAACACCCTCGCGACCGTTGCAATAGCTTCAACCTGATCGAGAGACGCGCGCGCATTATTCCCATCATATCCATTACCGACTTGGCCCCACGAATCATGCAATAGCACCCCCGATCCGACCCCTTAGAAGATGCGAAAAGTTCGGCCTGCCATTAAACTCCCGAATGCCCGTTTCGAACGTCGTTGTCTGGCCGTTCATACTTGAAGTGGCCTGAATATTATACTTGGTAACATTCAGCCCTCATAATTAACACATCATGACTCGAAGAATTGTATGTGGCCCAAGTTCTCTATAAATTCATGATCAGTATTGATCCAGAGGAGGCTGTTGACTAACCACATTCCATCGCTAGGTTCGAACAGCTGCTCAGCTCGCTGGCGCTGCCATTTTCACCTTTCTAGTCATCGCCTTCCTCGACCGCAATTATCGTGTCCTCCCCAATTCCATCCACAGTTATATGCCCTCCCATCACCCCGGACTGGTCGTCACCGATGTCACAATAGTCACTTGCTCGAGCGTTAACCCCTTCTCCTCATGCGACCTCGGCAAAGAATGGCACCGAATCGACAAGGAGCTGTATCTCGGCAAGACATGGACTACAAGCGCATACATGTACATCATGCGAAAGCATGAGGGGGATCTTACTGCGGACGATCGTGTCGTTGTGGATGTTGCGGTCGGCAGGCTCCAACCTCAACCCAAGGGAGAATCGGACGACTCATGGGAATCTCGTCCAGCCGGTATCTGGATCAAGCGCTCAGCTAAGAAGAAAGCCAGCGATTCGAAGCAGGCGGTGACGGATCTCGATGTTCTTTTCGGAGATGATGCTGTTGAAGCAAGAGACGGATATGCTGTGACGGGAACACCTTTGCTCCTCAACACGGGTGGTAGCCTTCTCTCAGTCCAGCTAAGCGTGCGCCGAGGTTCTCCACGAGAAGTCAAGAAGCCAACGCCCAGAATCCGCGATGATGGTCGATACAAGATTATGCAGATCAGTGATCTGCATCTCAGTACTGGAGTTGGCGTTTGTCGCGAGGCAGTTCCCGATTCTTACAACGGTGGTAAATGCGAGGCCGATCCCAGGACACTGGAGTTTGTTAGCCGAGTCCTTGACGACGAGAAGCCCGATCTGGTAGTCTTGAGTGGCGACCAAGTCAACGGTGACACAGCACCAGATGCACCTACTGTGAGTATTGCCCGGCTTAACATTATAGTGTTCGCCTCTAACACCATCTAGGCCATGTTCAAGATCATATCGCTCCTCATTGAGCGAAAGATTCCTTACGCTGCCATTTTCGGTAACCACGACGACGAACAAACCATGTCTCGTGAGGCTCAGATGGCCATTATGGAGACTCTTCCTTATTCACTTTCCATTGCTGGGCCAGCTGATATTGAGGGTGTCGGCAATTACTATATTGAAGTCCTGGCTCGTGGAAAGACGGATCATTCTGCTCTGACCATCTATCTTCTCGATACGCACGCCTACACGCCCGATGAGCGCAATTTTCCTGGTTACGACTGGGTTAAACCTAACCAAATAGAATGGTTCAAGAAGACTGCTGCTGGTCTCAAGAAGAATCACAACGAGTTCACTGGCCGGCATATGGACATCGCTTTCATTCATATTCCCTTGACAGAATATGCTAACCCGGAACTACCCCGTGTTGGTGACTGGAAAGAAGGGGTCACTGCCCCGATATATAACTCTGGTTTCCGCGATGCCCTTGTAGAGCAGGGTGTTCTTATGGTCAGCGCAGGACAGTAAGTTTGGGATTCCTGTCTTATCTTGGGAAATACTAATCAATATTTTAGTGATCACTGCAATGACTACTGCTCCCTGTCTTTGATGGGTGAAGGCGAGACCAAGGTCCCAGCCATGTGGATGTGCTACGCTGGTGGTTCTGGTTTCGGCGGTTACGCCGGCTACGGTGGTTACCATCGCCGAGTACGCTTGTTTGAAGTCGACATAAACGAAGCTCGTATCAAGACTTGGAAACGCCTCGAATACGGAGACATAGCGACCCGCATACACGAACAGATTATCGTCGATGGCGGTAAACCTCAACCTATCGCTCCCGTTTCATGAGCTTACGACACTTTACATTTATGGGGCAAAGTCCCCCTTCTGAACTTATTGTATTCGTGTTTTGGGATGATTAGCTGCCACGCGTCTATAGAACGGTGTGGTCCTTTTTCGTTTACAAAAAAGACGGGTCATTGGACCACATCAAGGAGCATGTTTGAACATGGGGTTTCTTGTATAACAATTAAAATATCCCACCTCTCATTGCATACAGCAGCAAACAGAGTTAACGACGGCATTATATAGTCTCGGGATGGGGAACGGAGTTGTTTTGGTCGACTAAATACTGACGTATGAGTCTTGAACTCACTTTCATGGTTTATTCTATATCGGCCTTTTACAGTAATGTGATCCATGATGAATACGGCTGGAGTGGCAGCAAACCACCATAATTTTGAAGGTAATAGTAACTAGTAATGTCTTGGACAGTCCACATCGGACAGAGTTGTGTAAATATAATTCAATTGTCATCCACTATATACTTCTCTCCTCGTCATGCGCTCTTCGCTCCCTCTACTATGTTCACCGAAAACAAAGCCCCAAACATGATGACTTGCAAAATGCATGCTGATGTACTCCTCCAGACCCAAGACTTCTCCAGTAGCCCAGACCATTGTCACCCAGACGCCATCCGCCCATGTCTAGATGCGTGAACGCAGAAACGAGATTGGTATATACAAATCGTATTAAAAGGTTTGAGGAAATGTGGTATCGTTAAGTCTCGCAGTATGCCATGCATCGAGAGTAATGAGAACAAATGTAAAAATGATGGTGTGCTGAGCAACACCGGGATATCAAAATAGAAAAACTGACTAATGCAATGAGTCTGGGGACAAACCAGATTGTGAATGTACTTGTAATCAAATACAAGAGAAGGTATAAACTATTGAAGGGGGTGGCAGTAGAGTCGCTTATATTGTCATGACCTCCTGGTGGACAAGCCTCAAAACCCAGCTTGCCTCTGCAACGCTGGCGCACTGGAAGCACCACTTCTTGACGTTGCCGCCTGTAGGGCCCGTAGCCGGAACAACGCCGACAACGCCATTGCTGTCCTTCATCTCCTCCCAGACACCGCATACAATACCACGGCTGCCCATGGCTGTGAAGCATCCACTGCCCAGGACCGCGTCTAACAAAATTTTTGGCTGCTCTGAGTCCTTGCGTGGAATCGTGGTGACAGTGACACGTTTCTCCAGGCCGTGGTCGGCACGAAGAGCCTGGTGCCAGCCTGGAGGAGGTCGTCGAATGGATAGTCTGCAGTTGCCAAAGTCCTCCCACTTGGCGGCTGCGACGAGAAGATGTAGGCGGATCTTGAGGTCTTCAGTACCAAAGCTTGCGGGGCCGCGACCGCTGTTCTCAACACTGATGGAGGGCGAGCGAGGTGTGTTGCCGCCATAAGATGAAGATCCAGGAGTGTTGGTGCCACCATAGCGGCTGTTTCGGTTAACAGAGGAGCGAGCCAGACTGAAAGGAAGTCCGCGACCAGTGAGTCGCTTGAGGAAGCTTGACGCGGAGAGAGTAGATGAGGGAGTAGTGCTTGCACCATCGTGAGACTGGGCAGGCGCACGAACTGAACCACGGTAGCTGTTCTTACGGCCGAACCAGCTTCGTCGCCGACTGCCTGTGTCATCGTTGTCGGGAGGTGGCTTATGTTCACCAAAGCTTCTGAACCGTGCTTCATTCTCAAGCTCAATGAACTTTTGGTTGTTGAGACGAGCGTGGTGAACTGACATGTAAAGGTTGTAACAGTCAGGTCCGTTGTGGCATCGGAAACGGAAGTTTCCTCCACCGTGCGAGCTGGCAAGCTGGCAGTCAGATCGGACTGATGAGCGGATTTCAAGGTCGAGAGCTGTGCTCTGACGGATGAGGACGAGTGGGGTGAGGTCGAGTGCGAGCATGGGCTTATCTCCCTGCTCAGCTCCGCTATGTACGACATACGCCTCAATTAAGCCGGGAGTGACGATGACTTCAAGATTGCCTCCAGAAATATCCTTCCACACTCCCTTGTCGGACCACCTGGAAATAGTAGCCACGTATCTTGTAGCATTGTCTTCGGGGGCAACCTTTTGTCCATGGAGGCCAGCCTGGGAGGCGGAGTTTGAGGGAGCCAGGCTATCAATTGAGCCAGATACGACGGATTCATGGAGTTCATGTCGTTGGTGGTAGTCGTGAAGAGATCCTTCCTCTTCAAGTGTCTCAAGTTGATGTTCCAATTCCTCTCTGATAATGTTTCGAGCTGGGTGTTCATCTCTGATACTAACTCCTAGCTCAGTCTCTGGGAGGTCAACGCTCTCGATATCATCGTCCGAGGAATCATAGCTGTAGTCTGATTCGGTGTAGTCATCCTCGGTATTTTCGTAGCTGCCCGTGATATCAGTGCCAGAAATTGATGACTGGTCTGAAGGTAAGTATTCGTGCTTGAGCGGAGATGAGGTACGGCGTTTGACGCGGCTGCTGTTGGGAGGCTCAAGAGGCGGTGGTTTGGAAAACCTGGGCTTAGAAGGAGCTTGTTGACTAGGGCTGGGACTGAAAGTTCGATGAGCTGGAGGTGGCGGCGCGCCATCATCTCTGTAGGATGAACTACTTGGGCTCTTGCGTATGTTGAGGGGATCAGGTTGCATGCTCTGTGAGGTCATTGGTCTGTCCTCATATCCGTAGTCGTATTGTGTTGGTGTCTTCTGCAGATCGTACTGGTCGGGCGACTTGATAGGAGGAGGAGTTACCGGAGATGCTGATCGTGGACGGTATCTGGCTGGCAGCGCTCGCTTCGGCGTAGTTGGGCTGGCTGGAGGAGACTCAGCAGCAGATGAGCGGCGAGAGTGTGAGTTCCGAAGAGATTGGGCAGAGTACTTGCGAGAGGATCCTCGAACGCCAACTGGGACATCAGGCATCCGAGATTGTGAGTATGGCTCTTCGTCGTCGATTATACTTGGCTCTGGCTCTCTGGGGGGGACAGGTGAAACTGGAAGGATATCGAGCCAGTCCAAGATTTGGTCTTCGTTATCAGTGGTGAGTGTGAGTAGCTCGTGCCATGGCCTGTCGTTGTGAGTTCCTCGGATCATAACAACCATGTCAAAGTTGCCGTCTCCTGTCCTGGCTGAGATCAACTCAATAGGTACAGGAGGGAATAGAAGGTATGATCGACCCTTGACACCATTTTCGCGGATCAGGATATCACCCTTATCTTCAGGATAACGCTGGTTATCTCGGTGTACCAACTCAATCTGGCACTCAAGGCGCTGACCATTGGAATGTGCTAAGTCGAGAGAGAAGAAGTCCTTGGCGCTGACTTGTCGTGACGGCTCAATGTACACAGCCTCCATTGGAGCAAGTGTTCGAAGGTCTCGCGATCTGGTTGTATCGGTGTTGATCGCGTCTTCGTCAGTCAATCGAGCCATTTCTTCTCGATGTCGGCGGCGAGCCTTTTCTTGAAGGTCCTCAAAGTCACTCAGGAGATCATAAGTATCATTGGTCCCAAGGATAGAGTCGACACACTTAAAGAATTTTGTGATTTGCTTGAGTCGGAGGAGGGGTCTCTTGAGAAGGTGTGCCACATCAACACGCTCCCCTGTAGCATCAACAATATCTCCAGACTCGTTCCTGGGCATGGCGCCGACAAGAGAATCCTCGTCTTCTGGGGATCCGGCGGCGGGAGCAAGATTAACGACGAGATCCTGGAAACCCAGCCTCCAGGCATCGAGGTACTTGTGGTAGATGGGTACGACGCCATGGCCCCAGGAAGCCAGTCGACGAATATCATGAATGGGAGCCTTGCGGTGAGCCATGCGAAGTTTCTCTAGGGCAACACCCATGTTCACCACAGACTTCGAGAGAGCATCAGCTTTGGTCACTGGGGTGCTAGTGCCAAACAGATCAGTAGCATTGTCGCCATTGACGACCTGTGATAGTAGGACTGGAATAACACCGTCGACTAGTGTCTTCAACTCTCTAAGATAGAGACTCTCATCTTCGGTAAATTCTTTGAGCAGGTCGTCATTTGTCACATCTGTGGCCCCACCCCGGCTCTTCCGCATACTGGGTCTTGAGCGGTTACTTGTGATGGCGCTGGGGACGTTCTTGTCATCGGGTAGCGAGAGGACTGAGACAAGATCAGAGTGACGAGTAAGCCGTCGCTTGAGGCCAGGTCCTTGGCTCTTGGAATTCGAGCGAGAATTCGAACGTCTGGCCTCTTTCGTTACGCCAGTGGATTGCGTAAGAGTGGATTGCGTGACATCAGTGGTAAGATCCGATTCGACAGCGCTGGAAGCTTCCTCAGAAAGAATTGTAGACAACTCATATTGACCTCGAGTTGGTGGTGGAAGACGAGGGCCCGCCATTCGCGCCGACGGCAAAGCTGATCGATCATCACGATTTTGTTCTGGTTCTCGCGCCGGTTCCCAAATCGGTTCCCGTGGTTGCTCTGGGCTTTGAGGCTTCTTCTTTTCTTCCAAGGGAGACGGGGATCTGACACTTCTCGACTTTTCAGCCTTTGATAGTTCTGTTTCAGTCCAATTTTCGGTTGAGTCATCGTATGTAAGCTCGTCATCATGACGAGACTCTTCATGGTGATAATCATCATATTTTGACCCTTCGTATTTTGAATCATCATAACGAGAATCATTGTATCTGGAGTCGGTATACATGGATTCGTGCTCTTCATCGTAAGGTCGTTCCTCTCGACTCTGATAAGGCTTCACCTTGGGAAGAGAATTGACTGATTCTCCGGTAAAGGCTTCCTTGAGCATCCCAAAGAGCGAATTCTTGGGGCTTGATTTGACAGGTGAAGATGTAGTTCGAGTTGCTTTGGTCCTCTTGAGGCCCAAACCACCCGGAGCTTTGGTTGGTGCCTTTGTATCTTGCCGCTTCAGTTTCGTCTTGGCTTCAGGCTCTGGTGAGGGAGCTGGTGAGGAAAGTGGCGAGACCTCTTCTGGCGCAGCCTCTTTCACGGCGGCCGGTTCAGGCTGTGGTTCAGGCTTGGGCTCCGGTTTACGTTTTGGGGTTGACTTCTTCGGAGGCTCAGGCTCTGGGGACGGCTCCTTGGCAGGCCCGGGTTTTGGTACAGGCGATGGTGTAGGTTTCTCTTTGATGGGTTCCTTCACGGGCTCCGGCGTAACAGGCAACTTTTCGCTCGATTCAGTTCTGTCAGCTGTATCTGGTTTACCCATAGTTGAGGACGATACCCTTCGTTTTTCGGTGCGAGACGAGCGGCGATGACTCTTGACCGTCTCGGGGGATGATGGCTTATCTGGGACATGCTCACTCAGAAGTGTTGTAGCTGGCTCAGACTTGGGCTCCTCGACGAAGGGGTCAACGGTAGTGTTGAGCCACTTTTCAATGCTCCGGGGGTTGTTTGGAACAGTGTCTCTTGGGGGAGGATGCTCGTTCATCTCATGAATTATCTTGTTGGCGCCTTCCACCACCTTCTTGAAGACCTTTGGCATTGACTTGAAGCTGGTGTTTCTTTCGGGTTTGGCTGGGCGAGCAGGGCGAATGGGTCGACTTCGAAGAGGTCCCCCACGAGCTCGCAGAGGAAGGTCAAGTTCAGTGAATGCAGAGTTGCCCCAAGGGATTTCTCCAGGGATGTCCGCTATTGACTTTGCCAAAATACTTGAAGACACATCTGAGCCGTCGAGTTGAGAAGGCTCAATTGTAGATTCTTCTTCGGGCACCCACGACTCTTTGCCCTTCTGTTTTGTCGTGGGAGGCTGATGACTCTTTGATCGAGGTTTTGACTTGTGTGCTGATACGCTGCGCTTCTTGGTTGGAGTGTCAATCACCGAATCGTCTTCCATGACTTCAATTGGTGCAGTCCCAGATAAACCTGACTTGTCGGTTGTCTTTGTTGTTTTTGACAGTTCCGAATCATCCTCAATAACCTCGATAAACTTGTTTGTCGATACCTCCGAAGGATCCTCAATGACTTCGATCTTGGATTTATCTGACTGCGACTTCTTCATTTCCCGTTTCACGGAACTCATACTAGGTCTCCGCGAGCTAGGAGCAGATTTGAGCCGCAATCTTGCCGTGCGAACTGAAGTTCCGGCGTTGGACGAGATATCGCTCATAGGTCTAACTCTAATTCCTTCATCGTCGGTGAGTGTTGTCCTGACGGCTTTCACACGAATACCATCATCATTATTCCTTCCCCTTCGGATTGGTTTAACGCGAATGCCATCATCAGGTCCTGGTGTTGATTTGGCGGATCGCGCTTTTGTGAACCGACTGCTAGTAACATTGCTCACTGTAAATTCGCTGTCACTCATGAACTCGCTGTCGGTATCATCCATCCACGGTTTCGCTCCGACCGACTTGGAAGACTTATGACTTCTGGGTGCAGGTGGATCTGGAATCTCAACCATTTCCGCCCATGCCTTGACTCTGCTTGCGACGCGAGGATTAGCGGCAGTGCGCAAAACAAAATCTTTCGGTATTTTGGCTGGAACGGGTGTTTTGGCAGGCGACGTCTTCTTTGGTATATGTTTTCGATTCTTCCGCCAATGTTCGTCGCTAACAACACGCTTCTTAGGCGGTGGTTTCGCTGCTACCGGTGTAGGTGTCGTCGGTGTTTCATCAGGCGTAGCCTCATCTCCTGTGGCCAGACTCTCCTTCGTCTTGTTATTGGGTCGCTTGAGTTTCTTTCTCATCTTGATGCGAACTCGATCCTCCTCTGTTACACTCTGGAACTCCTCATCTTCAAACGCAATATCAGGGGGTTCTGTCGCTGCGTCGTCAGGGGTATTCTCCATAGCGGCAGCATTGGCCTTTTGCCATTTCTTGACCCGATCTCGGACACCGTTCGGGGGTTGGATGCGCTTGACTTGAGACTGCTTCATTTCATGGCGTAATTCGGCCTTGACAGCTTCCAAGCTCATCCGCCGTTGACGCTCGGCAGCCTGTCGCGAGGCTGAGGGCCGACCCAGGAGGAAGTCATGGAGGAGTGTAGGCTCTCTGGTCGACTTGGCACGCGGTCGCCCGCGATGTGCCACTGGCGGTGCTGACTTGGGCGTTTCCTTTCCATCATTCTCGTCTTGTGCGGAAGGCTTCAGAGGAGTCTCAGGTTCAGGCTCAGGGTCTAGCACTGCTTCGTCTACTGCTTCCTCTGGAGGGGCGGGGTTTGATGATGACATGGTCTCAGCTACCTAAAAAGACAAAGCTGGTGAGCTTATTTTTGCAACCCAGTTGTGGCGGGGAAACATGATTGTGCGATGCGCCGGAGACGGGAGAGCACGTCAGACTCATACCTGAAGGTCGGTAACATGCTGTGCAGCTGTAGCAGAGAAGCGGTGGGGTCCCAGTCGAGGCCGAACTCGCTCTCTTGGTGGTTGGCAACAATTTACTGTTCGAATCGATTATGCGTCGTTGAAATGTGCTATCGGACCGTCCGGGAAGGTTTGCAGGAAGCTTTGGAGAAGCAGCGGGAGGGCGGAGCAGCCGTTGGAGTTGTACATGCAACTGAACAAGAAGAACGAACGAATGAATTGGATGGTGGGTAAATGAAATGTAGGGGAACGAAAAGGTTTGTGATTACAAAGACAATGGCAAAAGCCTCGTGTAAAGGATAGGAAGTGGAGGGTTCTCCAAAAGCGAAATGCACCGCAAGATTAAGATTGTTGTACCATCCACGTCTCAAGCCGTTGGAGGGACCTTTTGGAGGTTGTGTCGTTGACCTTGGACTTGGCCATTATTGAGGTGCGGGTGTCACAGTAACCAAATGGGATCCACACTAGAGCTCAGTGTAAACAACATTTGAGACCATCCCACCTATCAGGGTCAGGGGTGGAGGGATATGGCGCTCGACTGACAGGGGACCTTTCCAGGGCTTCAGTGGGTCAATCATTCAAGGCCATGGCTGCAGACAAGTGGGATATGCCGGGTGGCTGTTGCGTGATAGGCTAGCTAGCTTCTCTTCAGAGTCAATCAAGTCCAAGCCTCCCGAGCTGGCTGAATCCGATCTCCCGGTGCTACTGTATCTCGGCCAATTTTCTCCAACCGACTGCCGCTTTTTCTGACTCGACGTGGAAAGATCTTTGATAAGCTTCTTTTTTGTGAGTTGAGATGTCTTATGTTTCTATAATTATCCCCTCTCCTTTGCTTTTTGCTAGCCAAGCACGTAACTACACCAAGACTGGACAGCATATCGAGATCCGGAATCCCATAGATGACTCTGGACTGCTGCGTTACCAATATTACGCATATCAAGAATGGACAACACAACCTCGACATGGGTGACCCTCCATTCTCTTGGCCAAACACCTGCTAGTATCAATGCGCCGTCCGGCCTTGTTTTCGTTGCTGACGACAACCACCAAGCGAGAACAAAAGGCAGGCCATCCAATATGGGCTTCTGCTGCAGCCATGTGTGTTTCAGCCATTGACTTGAAGCCAGTATCGAATATCCAAGTTTTTTATGCATTTAGACTTTTCGTGACTGCGGACAAGTCCAGTGACACGCGGCAAGCCTGCTTATCGATCTTATGTATGTCGTTGGGCATCCATCCATCCTTGAATCTGATCCTGCCAGTTATAAACAAAAACAAGGATTGTGCCCGTGCTTGCAAGCGAAGAGCATGAGCCTTCATTGTTTGCCAAGTACCCTCGTATACCGCTCTTTATTGACCCGCAATATTCGGTACCAACGATTGATGTTTCATGACCGACCCTGGAACTTTGTGGAATCGTGGCGCCGGAATACCCTGCCCAGATCTCAGCGTTCACGTTCCCGCATACCTTGTCGATGATTTTCAGCTTCCATGGACAATTATTGTCCCAAGGACAAGGTCTAGAAGTTGGCTTAGTCAACTCCAAGACTGTCTAAGTCACTATTTCTTATCCCCTAAACTCAAGGGCCAAGATATACGAGCTCGAGAGGCGTGGAGAACTTTATCATGCAATGGCCAGGTTCTGTTCTCTCGCTATAGGCCTTGGGATACTTACCCTGTAACAAATGCAATTGGGGTAAGAATTGCGTCAAAAACGCATAGATTAATTTAAATTAACATTAAAAATTACTGTCGTAGTATGCTAATACGTTGGTAACTTTGTAGAAGGCATGTTTAAATGTTGGCGAATAATCTATGTATTTGCGTGGTAAGATGATCACATTGTATGAAGCGACATGAACAATTTCGCAAAGAGGAACGAATCTCGGGATCCCGCACGTCTGTCAAGAAGCGCATTAATATCATATTCATATTATCTTTTTGAGACCCAGGCTGTATCAGCTGCATGACCAGTAAAGGGCACATTCAGTCGGATCATGCCTGAGGGCTGAGTTGAGTCCTGGTCCATATTACACAGTGCCGAGATTCTTTGCGAGATTATCATTGACTATTAATGTCAAAACAGAGTGAATACTTGGATGTATTGTCTCAAAGGTCTTGGAAAGGTCGAAGTTTGCCTTAAACTACTTCGCATAGCCTTTTGATATGTCTAAATTTGTTCGGTATCTGAATCGAGGAATACTAGCAGTCTGCCACGTTCAGCTTACTCCGAGGGGCAAAGATCTCATCACTCAAAGAGAGTACTGTCTACTCACTTGTAGCAAGCAACCCTCGAGAAAACCTTCCTACGTATTGTCTTTTGGTTTAATGGGTACCAGAACACCTTTTCGAGCACAGTGTCTTAGAGGTTCGCCCCCAGATGCTTCGACCTCTTTCTAATCACTACCTACCAACGTCTTAACGGAGGACAAAGGAAGTTCTTGGTACGGGGTTTCAATCCGACTTTACGTGCTATTGACTGTCTTTGTTATTCTGTCTGAGCATACTATTTTCTTTAGAGTTGTACCTGGTGACTCTTTCAAAGGCTATGTCATTAGTCTTCTGAGGCAGCGCAATCAGCAGTAAAGTCACGAGGCCAGCACGGCTATTGTTGAACACCAGTCTTTGTCTCACAAGATCGGGCGCTCTGTATCACGAGTCACTGTAGCATCAAAGAAACCACAAGGAAAACCGATTGTTCAAATTAAAGTCAATTTATCGCAAAATCCCCCAAATCCAAATAGGTATCGAAAGCGGATTGCTCCTGAAGAAATGTAACTATGATATGCAAAATGCCAGCCAGCTATGTACCCCAGCTTCAATCTTCCTCCAATGAATGCACCCAATAAATGCAAGCCAGACTAATAGGTATCCTCCTTGGACCAGCCATTACTCTTGATCCACCACTCCCTCCATGCTAGCCAACGCCGCCTATGCAGATGCAACCTCCGGTGATGCTATAAGAAATGAATACGAAAGAGATGCAGACCTGAACGCCGAGTTATGCAGTATCCATCCATCCTCCCTTACTTAGACTTCCTGAGCAGGCAAGACGAAGCGAACCTTCTTGTTCGACTTGGCCTTCTTCCCCTTTCGCCTCTCACGCTCAGCCTCATCATCGCTGGTGTCACTGTGAGCACCAACGCTGCTTCCAACCTCACTCATCATCTCCTCCTCGGTCTCCTCCTCAATAGACCACACATCGGGGCTTGGCTCCCGCCATAGTTGTCCTGGGCGGCGTGTTGCTGAGTGTCCTCGGGAGCTGGCTCCGTGGCGTCCACGTCCCCTGGATCGGCCACGTAGCTTTGGGCTGCTTGAGAGGGCAGTAGGTGAGAGGAGAGAGTTGTTGGTCGACTGGTTGAAAGCAGGGCTCTTGGGTCGGACTGGTGGTCGGCTGTTGGCAAAGAGGTCCCTAAGAGAGAGGAGTCCTCCGTGCTTGCTGGGTGAGAAGCTGACATAGTCCTCATCATCGTCATCATAATCATCCTCATTGTTGGACTCTGAGATCTCAGAGCTGGTATCAGGTGACATGGGACGCAGGCCAGGCTTGCGTAGTCCATCGAGTGTTGATGGACTTACACTGCGGACAAAAGGTCGAGGAGAACTGGCATCCTCAATACCCGCATCAAAGTCTAGCAAGACGTCATCCATATCGTCGTCGTCAAGAAGAGGCGCCGGTGTAAGAAAGTAGTTAAGAGGATCATCATCGATATCATCAAGAGATGGAAGTGGTCGGTTTTTGGTGGAGAGGGTAGGCTTGAGGCGCATCTGGGTAGGTGGCCAAGAGTCTCGACGAGACCGCATCTCAGACTCGGTTGGCATAGTGGAGATTCGTAAGAATGAGATTCGAGTTAAGTAAAGTAAAGTAAAGTTGATTTGCTCAAAGGGTCTACTGAGGCCTGCGGGGTATATATGTATGCAGTGACCTTTTTGTGAGTAAAGTGGGTGGATGGATGCTAGAAGCTTCACCGCGATTTGGCGTTAAAAACAGGTATGAACCAGGCGAAACAAAGACCGGTTGTCTTAAGGCTAGGAAGTGGATGCCCTGACGTCTTTTCCATGGAAGACCCTTTGGAGTCACTCACCGCAGGCAGTAGAGTTTCTTTGTGCTTTGTGTTAGAGGACTGAACAGAACACGAAGAAGGCCGGCGGTATAGGACTCAGAGATGCAATACAATGAACGGGCGAGCACGGCTCAACTATATACTAGCCAGTCAGCCAGACAAACAAGCCTCCCCACGAGCTCACATTCCAATTCATAGCCCACTGCACACATACTATCTAAGACACAGGCATCAGCCGTGCGGTACCTTTCAAGGCATCGAAATAGGGCCAAGAAAGAAAGGGCTGCAAGAACCCACACCCAAAACAGGGCTGTATCTCCAAAAGCGGTCCATCTCCCAGTCATATCATGGAATTCTTGTAAGCCCCGAGGGCCTTGTGAGTGGTAGGCAGAGGACTCCGAGCACTGTGGGTGGTCATCGGCCTCCAATAGGCGGGGCTGCCTATCTTCGCACGTGAAGCTATCCAGCCAAGATGAATACGAAGCTGTAGAGTCGCGCGCGCACGACGCCACGCGGCCCGTCGATAGGATAATCGGGAGACGCCGGGTCTGAAAATGGAAGTCATGGGTTGAGTTAGCGGGTTGATAATCAAGAGAAACGAGCTGAGAGAAGTTGGTGGCTGACGATAAATCAGCTCTTTTGGCTACAATATTGGATGCCACGGGCTCGAGTTGGTAGTGATAAACAGGTTCAAATGCACATAGGGTCCACGGTCTAGCGCTGCAGCCGCCAGTAAAAACCATAAGAGCGCAGCCAACTCGATCTGGCGTGATCGACAAAAACAAAAAAGATGGTGAGATGCCTCCATGGTCGGCTTGAATTATGGCATCTCATTCGCTCACATGAACATGGAGGTTGGCTTGGTCATGGACATTTGCCATGGTATTTGCTTGCCAAACTCGGTCGCGGGGTCGGTGACACTCTCCGGAGAATGCTTGCTATATCCAGTGAGACATGGTCGACACCACCAACAGGGCCATTTCATCTCATCTGACTGTGCCTTCACGTCTCCAGCTCCACCGGCCTTGCCGGACCATGGCGGGGGAGTCATGCTGAACTCCTCAGGAACTAACAATGATTCAAATTCACGATCGGCCATTTCCTGCAAGATCGATCGCACTGAGGCCATCCGGACCTGTCTGTTGTGCATGGTGCCTTGCAGCTTGGATAGCGTATCCGCAAAGACTCCATATTTGGGCCATCACGCTTGAGTCGGGTGTCAAACACGCGAGGCCTTGTACTGTTTTTACTGCCAACTTTTCCACAGGGCATACAAGTTGAAAGCTGGGCGTCGTGAACTGGAGGGTCGCAAGCCTAAGCCACGGGGTGCTTGGGCCAAGGACGGAGTTGAGTAATTAATACGCGGTTGTGAGGTAAGAGTGATGAGTCAAAAATGAGGGCCGCCTCTATTGATTCAAGTTATCAATACTTACAGCCACAAGTTGCGGGCATTTTCCCCATGTTGATGTTGGACCCTTGCGACGATCATCATCGATTACGTGGATTAGTATGGAAGCCCGGAGATGCCATGAATGAGAAAAGGGTGTGGTGAGCGGGCGCCTGTCCTCTGTAGGCTGCCTCGGAAAGAAAAGATGGATTTCTAATTGTCCCATCAGCAAACGTCCAGCCAGCCTCTCTCGCTCTTCTCTAGCCTCCCCAGATTCAGATTCACCAATGTCCAATCCTGCTTTAATCCAATCTGGTGGTCCTCCCTGGTCTTATGATCACCTCACCCATGCCCCCCCCAGCCACTAACAGGCCTAGACCCGCCTTTTTTTTTTTAACTTCCAAGTTGAGAAACACGCGGCGATAAGAGGTTATCTCCCATCATTCTCCTCGAAACATTACAAAACTTGGCCGTCATGATCGTGTAAATGCTTCATATTTGAGACCACATGGTATCAAGCCATGAATCATCACTCAAAGTTCAGCCGCGCATGATAAGACGGGACCTTCTCTGTTCTCGTTAGACCGGGATTCCAGTGGCTAGAGTGGGCATGTGCCGTTCCGAACGGCGTCGATGCGTCCCGTAGCGAAATCAAAACATGTTTGCAAGTAAACTTTGACTAGAAGCAATAGTTGAAACGCCCACCCACCGAAGAATATGCCTTTTCTGGCCCCGGCTACGGGCCGCAATTATGGGTCTAGACTCGGAGACCCTTCGGGTTATGATCCACTATTTCTCGGAGGCCACATTTCACCCTCAGCCGCAGTTGATTTATTACCAGGGTCAATCAATTGTGACTGGTTACCGTCTGAACCATGTCATAAGCGAAGATAAGCTTGCAGGCCCTTGTGATGACACGGCTGACTCTGACCGTAATTCGTCTATTATGGGTGACATGTTCTAATGTAAGTAAAGGCTTCAGATTATGGACCATTTCCGTCAGAACTCAGACTCTGAATATGATATACAAAGCAAGTCTTATCTCGAAATAAGAGACATCGTAGGCGAAGGATGAGACTCTACGCAGTAAATTGACTCAGGCTAATGTTGGTGACATTACCCGTCAAACGATATGGCATTTCGTGGGCGCTTATTATGGCGTGAAAATTCATACTTTGATTGGTATTAGGACTCAATTGACAGCTCTTAAGTGATGTTGGGAGATAAATCTCCGGTGACGCTGGCTCCGATGAATCCTGAATCAGCCACCGGTATCTTTTTAGTGATAGATCTCAACCGAGTGCTGCTTGTATACGAGAATGGCGTACAGCCAGTCTACTTTATGGATGGTGACTGAATTTGGATCGCAAGTTAAAAGTCTTGGCCCTACTGAGCAGCTTTTGCGCCTCAAGGCTAAAATCAAGCAAAGGTACTACGATATTGTCTGTAGTGCGATTGATTTGGTGTAGTGTAGTAGCTTGACATATCACAGATACTTACTTCTGTAAACGCCTGAACACGTATTCAAGAGCATTGCACACTGTGAGTGGCATCACTGACCCTTGAACGTAAGAGCAACCAATAACTGCTATCCTTGAGTTGCTCCAGGTAAAGAGAGGGATCCCATATCTTTGCCTGTGATTGAGGCTCGCCTCGAATGAACCAACTGCGAAGTGAGCTTTGTATGTGAAGCCACGAAACCATAGCTGAGTGCCCATGGAAAGATGGCCTTTCGCCGTGCCGAGACGGAGCAAATTGAGGGTCAACGATTGATCATCGTCAGGAAGTCTGTACGCCACCTTTGTAAATATGCATGAATTAGTTCAACAAGACACCAATTCCATTTTAATCATGTGGCGTGAGAGTTTGAACTATTGAATAATAGCTATTTTGACATGTCGAACTGTAGAATGATGAAGCATGGCATTCATCATTACTATGACCTGAAGAGCGAAGAGAGTAACAATCTATGCAATCCAGTAATCATTATGCATAGAACAACGAAAAATTATGACTCAAGCTTGGATAGTGATGTTTGTCTCCTTCGAGTGAAGACAGGTGAAATGTCATGGGCCTTTCGCAATTGCATCATTCACAACGAAAGGAAAGGCTATAGGTACTTAGTTAATTTTTTTTCCCCAGCACACAGAACTTAAGTACTTAGTTAATACCTATTCAGTGATCCTAGTATTATGATATATGGTGAAGATGTTGTAGCGGAGTTCCAGTGCCATGATCGCGAGAAAAGCCAGAGCCTACGAGTTTGGTATAGGGTGGAAAACTTCAAGACAAGTGCAGCTCATCGACCTTGCGCGATTATCGCAAGTCCTATTTAATACCTATATACAAGTCGGCGTGCCTTGCAAGATGGTATCATGTTATAGATATTGAATTTGCATCAAAATGGTAGATTGTGGAAGTGTCATTCATGTATGTGTGTTTTATCCAACTTTGCGCTCTGGACTATATCAGACCATACGAAGAATTCCCCGCCATCAACTAACAGTAGACGAGAATAGGTCATTAGAGAAGTCATGGTACTAAATATTGTATGCTCCCTATGGAGCACACAAGCCTAATAGCAAATCACAGGACGCAATAAACATGATAGTGATGTTGGCCATGATTGATTTGAACTGGCTAGTCTCACGAGATTACTTCTTCCCCTGATATGAATTACTCAGTATACAAGGAAATCTAGCTATTCAGATATGGAAAGAATGTTTATGTATCATTCGTGAACCTTTTCTAAACCCTCTGCATGAAGGGAGCCTCTGTCATCACGGTCATGATTCGTATACAAATTGCCGTTCCTTTGAAGTATTTGACGCCGAGGGTAAGTGCAACGAGGATCCAATCTTTGTTGTTCCTGACTAAATATCACATTATTACTGTAGCTTTATGGCGATATTCTTGGATTTTAACACAAGCTAATATACATAATGGGGCAACGATAGCCTAATGCTCCCCGAGCAACACTCGCATGTTGTCCGATTTGCAATGACTTACACCAAATTATCCGTCATATTCGAGAGGCCCGGACATGCTAAAGCTCTAGGAACTGTATACCTTTGGAGCATTGGGTGCAATTCTTTTAGGAAGTGCTTCCCTCTAGTCCTCACTAGCAAGTCGCACTTAGCTACAGAAAACAGAGGTATTGACTGACTCAAGGTCACAAATCGAAGAAGGATTACATGAGCCTTCATAGAAAAGGCAAGATTATGATTATGATTTGAAAACATCAATACACCGAGCTTTCCATTATATCAAGACAGAGAGAATTGGTGGCTGAGGATCCTTGCAGCATCAAATCCGGGGTAAATAGACGCCATACCTATCGCAGTACGTATCCCCACGTGATGACCTCATTGGATAGGTCCACTCAGGCGCGACTTCATTCAGTATCGCGACAGCTTCATCTTTAACCTTCCAGACCTAAACTATCTAGTTCTTGGATATCACCTAGATTTCCCTCGACTTCTTGACCGACAATCAATTATTCATAAGCCTCCAATATCACTACTGCAAACCCCACAATGACTCAACTCGACATTCCCTCAACCGCATCTCTGAGAATGGAAGTCCTCGCCAAGCACCAGAGAATGCCTCTGCGCATCCTCACCTTCAACGTTCGCTACGCAACAAACAATCGCGAACATAATGAGAAACCCTGGGACGTTCGTCGGCCTAAACTCATCAATCAATTGAACTTTGTCACCGCCGGTCATGAGAGCCCTTTCATCTGTCTTCAGGAATGTCTCAACCACCAAGTCAATGAAATTCAAGAGGATCTGGGCTCTCATTGGAAGCATGTTGGCCGTGGACGCGGAGAGAAACCCGAGGACGGGGAGTTTTCTCCTATTTTCTATCGCAACGATGTATGGAAGAACGTACGCAAGGAGGTCCGATGGTTGAGCAAGACACCTGAGAAGCCCTCACGCGGCTGGGATGCTGTCCTTAACCGAATCGTCACAATGGGAGAATTCGAGCACCGAGTCACAGGCACCCGCGTTGTAGTATTCAGCACGCATTTCGACCACATCGGTGTCAAGGCCCGTCAGCACAGTGCCGAGCTCCTCATCAAGTTCGCCAAAGAATGGGGCCAAGCAGGCGACAAGAAGGCATCGGCCGTGCTCATCGGCGGCGACTTCAACAGCGAGCCCGAGGATGGCGCGTACAAGACCATCACGGCGCCTGGGTCAGGCATCTCTGACGTGTCGGACCTGGTGCCCAAGCATAAACACTACGGCAACGAAACCACGTACACGAGCTTCGGGGAGGGGTGGGAACCCTCGCGTATCGACTTCCTGTTTATCCAAGAGCCGAGAACAGCTCATGTCAAGACTTTTGGGGTTCTAGCGAATGGGTTTGATGACGGCGTTCGTGTTTCTGATCACCGACCTGTTGTGTCAGACTTGGACATTGTGGTTTGATCGGGCACAGGGTTGTACTGTGCCCAACGTGAATGCAGTCTGTGATAAGTTGACATATGCTTCTTCAGACAAGTGCAGAGTGTCAATAGCTAAATACCTCAGTTAAGGTGCATGTATGTTTGTTGAGGATGCTGTGTCGCTAGCTTCACTGCATACATGCCAACAAGACAGCAGAGACATTAGATGAACACCGTTGCCGTGGCCTTTGGAATCTTAGTACACTAAGCATTGTCCCACGTTGTAGTTTGATATTTGGCAGACACTTGAAACATATCTGATTACTGATAGTTGGATGAAGAATCCTCGATTGTTATCTTTGCACATCAATTCTCTAGCGGCCATACAAGTCCGCCAACAGCCACAGTGAGTATGCAACTCGGTCTCGTGTATGACGAGACTGAGCACCGCCTTTCGAATCCCACGCCATCGATCGTAGAGTCACTGCATCGACTGCAGCTGATACGATTGGGTAGCTACCCGTTTCTCACATTGATCCTACCAACCGCAGTGCCATGCAAGCTAGCAGAACGGGAAACATGCATAACCTTAGATATCATGGTGTTGATCATCAGCAAGCACAGATAACAACTCGGCGAGTAATACGCACCTCGCTATCGCAGACTTACATCTTCTTGGCCGAACACAGGAAACTGACCTATCAACGACAAAACAACGTAACCGTGACTGGCTGCCTGGGCGAGACACCATGCCAGTGAGCCATGTCCGAGATGGGAATCTTCGGAAGATGAGGCTCTGCTCGGCAAAAACGAAAATGGTCCCCAGGTTTGGACGCGTTGAGGGGCAAACGCAAAAAGCGGTGTGTGGAAGATGGTGGAGGAGAAGAGGGGTTTGGGGCGCTCTCCAGCTTGTCGTTGTAGTGGTTAGCAGCACCGACGGTTGAGTTCGGGAACACGATAGTTACCATCGTTCTCTGAGGGTGTAGACTTGATCACAGGTCGAAAATAGTAGATTTGGCAAAGAAGCGGTCGCCTCCACTGATCTTCAAGCGGTGCTATGCAACCTGTGATTTCATGCAGCGATATGCAACTGAAAGGAGCCATCGTTGTCTCAAGTGTGTTCTTGAAGATATTCAAGGCGAGCCGTTATACGCGGCCCCAGGAATACAATACTAGGAAGACCTGGTTGCGGTCTAGTCCCGGATGCCTGTGCCTTCGATGGTTGCAATTATGCTTGTCATCCATAAGAACAAGACTAATATAGTTGCACTACCCACTGTAGTTCAGAACTGGCCTGACTCGTTGAGAGAAGGGAGAACTGATCGTCATCGGTGTACGAGATGTCTTGAGATTCACGATATGTCTCCTGTCAAGTTGAAACAACTTGATCTGTACAGAACTGTCTCAACTGGCCACCGGGAGCCGCATTCATAAACGCATATTTTGATGGTAACCACACATGATTAGACACAATCTCAGTGAATGGCCGGAATCGTGAACTAATCATGCCGGCTGACGGCCCTGTAGAGCTGCGTCAATGCCTTGGATGCACGTCTAGCCTATCCCCACACAATCTGAAAGCCAAGGCAAGCCATCCGAGAGAGCCCCGGCTGAAAGGTGTCCCCGTCTGGCTTGGCGAGCAGCAGCTTCAAACCCGGCAATTCACAAACTGGAGATGTTCAATCGTCTTCGTGCCTGTCAAGATAGAGCGAGGGCAACACAGCAGCGAGCTCGTAACAGTCCCAGAGATCTTGGGAAACACAAACTGTCAGCGTGGCATGTATAAGCAGACACGAAGCCAATCAACAACCTCGAGTTGACCGAATATTGCATCTTGGTTTAAAATCCGAGACATCGACATGGAAAGTTGGTGGGCGAATGTGCAAAGCAAAAGGTAAACTTGAGGTTAGAGGGTGCAAGGTGGTGGCCGTGCAGGGGCGTGGACAGGGACAACAGATGTCGATTATTGGATGGGTAGATCGAATAAGAATTAGCAGCGTGTTCATCCTCGATTGCGACTCATCGAGGTCAGCTGATGGGGATGTCATCGACTCAGTACAGTATCATAATTACTCCATGTAAGTTGCCAGTTCAAACGACCACATAGCTACAATTGTATGTGTTGTTGTTCACAAAAGCGACTGTCCGAATCTAGGTTTGAGTATGAAACAAAAACAACTCACATGACATGTTTAGAAGCGATACTGTGCTTGTTGTTCGTCGGTGGTAGGACGGAGAAAGCGGAGGCCAATCTCCGGTCTGGGCGCGGAAGGACAAGGAGGTGAAGCCGGAGAGAGTGGAGTCACTCGCTCCGGGGCTCGGAAGTAGACCCACCAATTCCAAGCCGGACAGGAAACAGTGTTTGACACGTATTCATGCCGTGACGAATCGTGCGACACGATGCTTTAACGGAGGCTGAGCCGGATCGCCAGAAATCAACAGGGCATGAACTGGCGGCAGCATCGCCGAGCGCGGGACTAACCGCCCGAACTTGGTCATGGAAAGACTCCGAGGCCATTGTATATGGCCGCTGGAGGTTGGGCACCAGGCCCGTGCAAGCATCAAGCATGGATGGTCATTGCGGCAAAGCTATCTACCTATTACACCCGTCAAATAGAAACATCAGCGCCGCAAGCGCGTTGAAACAAGTGACAGCACACTTGAGCAATTTTTTTGCCTTCTGAGGAGAAATCACAGAGAAATGAAAAGAGGCACTGACTGTCACAAGTAAACGAAACACATTCTTGCTCCTGCTATGAGTCAACTTTACAATAACCTCAAAACTTAGACGGCCAAGCCCGGAGCCTCAACCCAATCGCAACAACCAGTCACAAGTCCCAGACATGGATGGCAGACAGCTTGTCACGACCAGGTTTAACAGCGGTGCTTCGATATCCCACGTGTACCCCGCGCTGCACTCACGTCTGGCATTAACTTGGTGTAGATCGGGTTCATTGTTGGTACCCGAGCAAGGGAATTGAGCCAGCTTGGGCAAAGGTCTACGCCCAGTTAGGCACGAAGGTGAAGAAGGCCCCCGGGGCGGGCTAAACACGGCACTTTGGTGGAGGCGTAGATCAACGGAGGCACATCAATGGAGAATCGTGATGGCGTTTTACGCCCCTCTTGAGGGTAATCGGGCATCTCTAAGCTCTGTACGAGGTTGAATAATCATGATTGTTTCTCAGAGGCACAACCGTTTGGCGAGTTCGGCATGGCTATCCTACTCTGTGTATCTTGTCCTACCTCGTCAAGCCCCTTGTGCCATGTGTGCACAACCCCGATCTGCCTAGAAGAGCGGTTGAGATTCGGGCCTGTCATTTACCTGTCACCTATCGGGAACGGCCCATCCATCTAACGGCGAGCAACCCTGTTACGCTTCTTCTTGTTTCCTCGAGGTTTGGACGGAGCAAAGTCTGTAGTCAGCCGCGATTTATCTCAACATAGATAGCTGTTGCAGTGCTGAGTGCAGTACCTATTCAAAGCAGTTCTGTTCGCTGGTAAGATACCACAATTCCTCCAGAGTGAGCCACAATCCTTCTCTTCTTCATCTGGGAGGGGTGTGCCATCAGCCTCGTCCAAGTGTGCAATGCGGGTTTTGGCACAGGATATTGTTCGTGACTGGCAGACAGCGAAGGCGAGGAAGATTCGAATAGAATCGTTGGATCAAAGGCTCTGAACAAGATCCACAGTTGGGCCTGACTGCTTGGGACTGGCGCCAGTCATACAAAGGTATTCCCTGTAAGATAACACCCAGACCCGCCCGAAAGTCTCTCAACAATCCCTCAAATGCGGGCTTTCAGGGCACCATCTGGGGTCGTGTCGACAGATCAGATCCATTCTCGGCGTCGCAGAGGGCTGGGTCGGGTTGCTGGGTCGCTAGGATTCGGGATTCGAAAGCGTCTAGCAGCTTTTATCGACAGCGAGCCAGTGATTAACCGCCTCACTTGTGGTTTGTACATATGGATGAATGTATATATGGCTTAGCGACTGTTTGCTGGTGTTTTGCATCGCCAATGTTTCACAATTTGGAACAACTCACATGACAATTCAATGAATTGCCAGGGTCCATTTGTAATACTGACATGGATTGGTCTGAATTGATGGCTGAAGTCGGTGAAAATGAGCCAGAACTTGGGGCTTGGTGGCCACTAAGTTACCTTTAGCCATCATCGATAATGCGCCTGTAGTTTCGATATCATGATAAATGGCCGATAAGAGTAGTCGACGAGACTAAAAAGAAGAGATTTTCCATCTAGAGGCCATATCGACTGACAATTGTTTTGGCTGTTGATTCAATACAGGCATACCCCAGCATAGTTTTGAGAGTGACTCGAAGCTTAGTGAAAACTCCATCATCCAGCTCGCTCGCTTGTTGGTGGCCTTGAGCGGGATGGCTCCATAATCCATTCCATTCAGAACCACGACCAGCGAAGCATAACACACACAGCTAGAGTGAGGACCCTGGTTTGAGTACAGTAGCCACCCCCACCTCTTCAATTTCTGGCATGACTGTTTTCTATGGTGTTTTGAGTTCCCAATATTCACAAGGGAATGGTAGACGGGAATTTGGAGTGAAGAAGGGAATCTGGGGGAACTCTGTTGCTTAGCTGAGCACGAGAAAATACCAGGTGCCAACGCATTGAGTGAGGCGGGCCGGAGCGAGAGACCCTCAAGGCTCCCCTGCCACCTCTGAAGTGTCTATGGTGAGAGACAGAGAGAGATGCTGACGAATACGATACAGCGCATTCAGGAGTCTTTGACATTCACTATCCGTACATGAGTCGGGAAGCAAGAGGCGGGAAGCATGAACGAACGGACGGATGTCTATGTCTGTGGCTGCTGTGTTAATAATAGTGCACGTAGTGATCCGTTGCTGGATGAACGCGAGGATCGAGTGAGCGACTGACTTTTCTGGTGCTGATGAATCAAGATATTTTGGGCAAACCAACGAGTAAAAACAAACGACAACCAATCTCCATCTGCGTCTTGTTCTGCTTTTGTGTCAGTGCCTCCGTCATTGCTCTCAGCGACTTGACGTGGTTGATTTGATTTGACTTGATTTGACTGACTGCAGTGTGCAGTTCCATTGCTGTGCTGGCTCCAGCGTTGAGTCGCTTGATTGATCGTCCATCGTCCCGTGGTAGTAGAGCCACCCCCTCCCTTCTCCCTTGCTTCCTCTAGAGTCGCACCTTGACGTGGGTTTACTTACACGCCCATCCACACACATGCGCTCTTTCATTCTTTCTCATTTCCCTCCTCTTCTCTATCAATTGCGTAGAGTTTTCTATCACTTCAAGCTCGAGGTATTCGAGTCTTCTATGGCAATCCAATTCTTGTTGTTCACATGACTCCTCGTTGGGCTTGAATCTAATAGCCTCTTATCGTTGGCTCATTCTATCAAAACGTCAACGGCCACAACGGCCTGTGGCTGCGTGTCCGCCCTGGGCGGTAATAGTGCTGCATCATCACTAAAACTACCGGTAACAGATGGATCTGAATACCTACACACCCCCACACTCACTCACTCACTCTCTCTGCTTCAGAAAATGCTGAACCCCCCTAGGCCCTGAAATTACCACCACCTGGGCACTTTTATTAAAAACAGACCATCCCGTCCATCCATGCCCATCGCTTCTCCCCCCTCCTCCCCTCCTTCTTGTCTTGTCTTTCTCCCATGACAGTTTGATACATTGTCTCTTTAAAACAAACATATTTCTTCGATTCCTCGCTCTGCTTTCGCTTCCAGTCGAGCATTATATTCACCTCGAACAACATTATAGCATCAGCATCTACCAAGCATCCAACATTACATATCCGTCGCCAGTAGCGTCTCCATCGAAAGCGCCCTGGTTTATGCCACTATCGTCACCGCCTTCTGTATCCAACTCACCAGCGACATTTTACTCACCACTTTTTCGGCTGCAGCTGTCTTGGTCAACGAATTCGACCTCCTTCACATGTCGCTTGTTAGGTTTCACGAAAGGGGACGTTAAAGCATTGCGTTCGCGATCGCAAAAACCGTCATCACCGGCGCTCTCACCGCCTGGAGTGCGATCTCATCCACCAACTGTGCCGTCCCACCTAGCGTGGTCCCTGTTCGATCCCGTCGAACCCCCTCTCCGAATTGACTCTTCTTGGAGCCGAATTCGCTCTCAAGTCTCTCCGATCTTCTAACTACACCATGTCCAACCACGTCTGCTACGTCGAGGATGCCGAGGAGGATTCCGGCAGCTCTGTCCTCGAGGGCATCCAATCTACCCGTCGCTATGCTGTTTCTGAAGCTCCCGGCCCCGCCAGTCCACCCAAGGAACGCCCCAACACAGGAAAATCTCGAGGTGAAACCAGGCGATATTCCAGCCGGCGACACGTTTCTCCTCCCAGTGAAGGGCTCTCTGATGAAGAGCCCCCTCGTAGGGAAGAGCGTCCCCGCCGAGACTATGAACGTGAAGCTCGTGAACAGCGCGATAAAGAACGACGTCGTAAAGAGCGCAAGCAGAAGGAAGCTGCTGAGCAGCAACAACGGAGGGTCCGAGCCGAAGCCAAACCACCCAAGGAACGTGAGCCCAAGCCTGTGAGAAGACCTCGCCCAACATCCCTCACCCACACCAAGACTGAGCCTGTTGTTCAACAATATCGCCGAGGTCGTGTCGAGGATCCCTCGTGTTATGGTGTCCAGCAGCCTGCCGTCTCTGGCATGCGCCCCCGTGCTCAGACTCGACCTCATAGCTATTATCCCGGACAAACCGCTCCTCCAATTTCCAATGCTGGCTGGCACCATGCCCAAGCTTCTCAACCTTCTTTCCCTGTCGGATCGTTCCCGCCACCACCTTACTTCCCTGGAGGACAGTCTCCCTCAGTGGTCGGCGTACCGCCTTCGCCCGGCCCAGGTGCTGGAACACCTGGGTTCTTTGATATGCCTTCGCAGCAGGCCAGCGCCCACCTCAGAAACCGTTTCGAGCGGCCAGCTTCATCCATGGGTTTCCGTCAACAGCAGCCTTCCCCTTCAAACGTTGGGTATCCTCAGGATGAATTTGAGGTGGAAGAACAGCCTGACCCCCGTCTCATTAGGCGTGCCTCTCGTTCCAAGAGGCCTCAACAGAATGACGAGGATCGCCGGCGTATGCCTCCTCCTGACAGCATCCCACGACCCAAGTCTGCAATGCCTCCTCCAACCACTCCATTCCGCCCCCCTCCTCAGTCATTGACAAGGCAAAAGACAAGGACTCCCTCGCGGCCACCGCCTTCGGGTCGTAGCCGTGTTGGGTTTGTTGACCAAGGCTATGACGATGAAGACTACAATGACAGTCCCGGTCTTTTTGCGGACTCTCCCGAGGCCAATTTCGATCGTCGTACAGCTTTGGCCCGTACTCGACGCAGTTCTGTCGCTTATGAGCATCATGGTGCTGATCTTGTACCTGCTCGCACTCGACGAGGCTCCGTTGCATACGAACAGCGTGGAATCGACATTGTGCCTGCCCGAACTCGACGAGATTCCTACTACGAAGATCGCTCACTTGGTGGTGGAGGTGTCAGTTTGGATGAGGATAAATACCTGGACGCCATGCGATACCAAGATGACATCAATGGCGGTCCCGCCATGCCATTGACTGCTGAAACCCTACGCAAAGCTAGCAACCCTCGGCTTGGCGGCGGGAGCAGTCGAAGCAGCGGCAGCCATGATGATAGCGAGTATAAGCGAAGCAACACCACTGGTCTCACCCGCTCTTCTTCAAGCGATACTGACAATGTCACGATCAAAGTGTCAGGCTCGGCCGTCGTGCGAGTGTCGGGTGCTGAGATTGAGTGCGGCGATGGAGGCGAGATCACATTTTCAAGACCTACTGGCAGCTCCAGAGTTGGCAGCGACCGCGCTAGCAGTTACTACCAGCTTGAAGATGTCCGCAGCCGAGTTGAACAGAAGGCTCTCCCTTACCGACCACACACTCCTAGTCGTTCTGACTCGCATCATCGTGGATATTCTGGAAACCATGCACCATATGATCCGTCCTTTGCCATGGACGACTACATTTACTGATGATTTTTTCTTATGAGAGATGACAAAGTTGATGATCAGCGCGTTTTTGCATTTTTGTTTTTTTAACTATATCTATTTCTTCTTTCTTATTTCCTGCATACAAATGTCTACGGGATGGACAGCGTTTCGCCTATAATCTTGAATCTTGGCCATCGATGAGCATTTTGGTGGACGTTTTGACTACATTCAAGCTGCGGCCTTGAGCTCAGGGTTGGATTTACACACTGAGCTCGTGCCTTGATGCTTGTATTCTTGGGTCAAACCCTCCCGTTGGCTTCGTGGCAGAAAGTTGATACCCCAAAAGCGGTGATGGTGGAGGCATCCAGTTGATAGTCCATCTGAGTTACCAGCCCGGTTCTACCACCTCGAGGTACCAGTACCAACAGCGCTTACTGAAAGCTCAACTTTTTATTATTCGGAAATCATGTACACCCAGATGGGTTGTTTTGGAGTTTGGCTGGGTAGCGGAAGGGCACCAGTACGTCCTCAATGAACAGATGTCTTACCTTGTGGTGGCTTTGAACCGAAGTATCTTTTTCTGATGCATGGTTGTTGCTGCTTGAAGGGTGTAGATTCATGTTCAGGAGGACTGGCCTTGATTGGAATGGGACTAGACAATTTCCCATTATTTGTCTGCACCCCTTCTTGCTGCGATCTGATCAGGAAGATATCCTTGTGGGAAGCTGCATGAGAGACGGATATGGATATGGCTTGTGTATTGCATTGTTGAGCATGGTGAATGAGGTGGAATTTGAGACTTGGCTGGAACTACCATTGGACCCTTGTCATCAGAACGATAGATTGTACGGGCAAACGAGGTTCGCGCCTCTATCTGCTGCCCGGCAGAGAATAATCTTATGTTACAACCAGCATGACATGCATGTTTGGCTTCTCTATTCTACTTGTTCCGAGACATTAACTGGTGAACTGTGACAAGATCTTCGGCTGATCATTGTGGAGAGAGGGTGGCAGATGGATTGTGAGTGGGCTGAACGGAGATGAAGGATTTTGGTCGAAACGGAAGATATTGGTTGGGAATGGAGAGACTGAGAGACCCCGGGGTGCAAGAGGACTTCTGACATTAGATCAAGGTGCTAAAAATATAAAAAACATTTAGTCCAAGATCCTCTAAATATTCATTAAATTATGCTAAGTTTACCTAAGGCTTTTTGTCACCTAGGATAGAGGTCCTAAGTCTTATTGCATCCCCTTGAGAGAGTAACAAGACCATTAATGACTGGGTGGATATGATTCGAGTTTGAACCATAGCATAACTTGGGGAACATGTTGTTAGATATCCCTTTTCTCCTGTCTCAGGTGTCTGAGTTTGTGCATAAGAAACTGGCGATCTGTTATATGTGTAGATTAACCGCTCCAGAACAGCTTTCATCCGGTGTAAGCGCCCGAGGTATTCATGCAAACGTGAGCAGTGCAGTTGCTGACGCTGTCTCAGGGGTAGAATCAAACATAGTCCGTCAGGTCTCAAATATGTAGCCTAGTGGCATTCCAATGTCAAACTCGAACAAGATGGTTCAGAGTATCACAATTGCTTAATGCAAACCTTGGGTAGGGACAATAGCTGTCTCACAAAGGCCGGCGCTACTCCCTAGAATCTTCTTTTTATGCGGGCTAAAATAGAGCTTGTCAGTCCCATTCCCAAGATGCACGAATAAAACGTGAAGGGGGGCGTGTGCATTGCAAAGCTGGAGCATTAAAGTCGTGGACAACTGTCATTGGTTGATGACTAAATGGGCTTTCTGTGCGAGGTTGCCCGGTCAGCGATCGAGTGTTGTTTACTTTCGACGTCATTATAAGATTAGGTTGTGGCTGGATTCTGGTGATGAGGTCCAAAAAAAGCGGTTGAAACTGATCCAAACTTGGCAAGGAAATAACTCGAGCTTTAATTTGATATCGTTCAAGATCATTTCCTTGTTTTTATTTT
Organism: Fusarium sp. NRRL 25184; assembly: GCA_013755755.1. NCBI lineage: Eukaryota > Fungi > Ascomycota > Sordariomycetes > Hypocreales > Nectriaceae > Fusarium > Fusarium sp. NRRL 25184. Next base: position 44,221 of record JABSSZ010000699.1, read on the forward strand.
TATTTTATCCTTTTGTCAAACTTCAAGAGCGTTGTAAGAATTTGTGACGCGCAGCCCAACCACCCATTGCGTATCCCAGCCACGCACTTTACGGGCCTCGTTTCTGGGTTAACCAAGCACCATCGCCCAGCCTGAGCCACGCAACACTCTTTCTCTCTCCATTGTTTCTTTCTCCTTATCTCAGAAATAACACTATTCCCATAATCAACACTCCACGACTCATTTAACGATAACCATTACTTACCACGTCTCATTCGATTGATATATCAAGAATACTCACGTCAACTGCTTGGTCTTATTTACGATTGAGCTCGGCTGGGCTACAGCACCCTGAGCCTAGCTTGCACACTTCTATACCCGACTGAGACCCCTTCATTCTACTTCATTCCATCATGGCACCCGCTGTCATCCGCTCATTGCGCAGTGCGTCTTCACTCACACAGCACGCCCCTCGTGCTGCCGAGGCCTTTTCCACACTCTCGGGACACTTATTGGAGGGCAGCAAAGTGCTGCTAGCTCGAGGCGATGACAAGACCGATAGACATAAACCATCGGTCGAACCTGAATCAGGCTCGTTCGACCCTCACGACATCAGCAATGCCGGTTTCTTCTTCCTCTTTGCCCTGATCGGTGTGGTATTCGTGTGTACCGGTATCTGGTTCTTCTTCTGGGCAAAGAACGGTGGCTTCCAATTCAAGGAAACAGATTGGGATGACTACAAGTCTACGGTTCTTCGACGCACCGGCCCTAACGGCACTATTCTCTCCAACGCAACCCGGCCAACAAACCTCGGTGGTGGTAGTGTATACAAGGACGTGGACGATGACAACACGACTGTAGTCACAGAGAGCACAACACTTACCGGTATCACAGCTGGAGCAAGCGACATAGGTGCACGTGAGAAGCGACGCCGCAAGCAGGAAAAGCGTGACCGTGACCGTGCCAAGAAGGGCAAGAAGACTAGCCGTCACGTTGGCGAAGCGGGTGTTGAAGACGAAGAAGCCGAACTTGAAGCCAAGAAGGAACTCCGCAGCTATCGTCATGAAAGACCTGCCCGTGTCGGCGGACTGAACAAGGAGAGTGAAGGCTCCGAATGGGACGGCTCTACCAACCCCGGAACCGAATCCAACGTCTCAACAAACCTACTTTCTGACCGTCAGACCACTCCTACAACCACTCCTACCAAGTCCAAGGCCGGCATCCGCAAGGTCTACTCCACCGCTGATCGTCGTGAGAACCGTGAGGCAGAGCGAATGCGCGCCGAGGCCCGTCGCCTTCGTGAAGCTGGCCGAGCAGCCCGTCGCGATTTCAGCTACCAGCGTGCTGAGAGCTACACCCGCGCCGACAGCCAGGTCAGTGAGAGTCTCCTCGATGGATCACAGGTGACCCGTACCACAGACGATAGTGGCGATCTGGGTACCAAGAGTTATCACCACCCTATGCCTGAGCTGAGGGAGCTTGAGAGGGAGAGGGCAAGGGAGGAGAGACGGGCACGAAGAGCGCAGAGGGAATATCGACGAGGACGAGGAGAGGAGTGTTAAGGTTGACGTGATATGGGTATGACGAAAGTCTTGAATGGGCTATAAGGTAAAATTCGATTTTCTTACTTTGGGTTTGGGTTGGGTTCACTGCGTGCATGTAGATGTATAACGTTAATGTAAATAGGCATGGTAACGGTTTCTCACGGACATGAATTGATATGCTGAGATTGTTAGAATATGAGATACCTAGGCAAGGCATTAAATAAACATGATGCTCTGACTTGCATGAATATGAAGTTATGGTCGTGAGTGTGTAGATATCACCAAGCGCATAAGGTAGTTAGTTAATGTGAAGGTACGTACGTACTTGGGGGTATTAAACTATGGAGGTTTCAGCCATAATAGTTGCCAAGGTTATCATCTTCACTTTGCAACGACTTGTTTACTTTGACTAAAAAGGGCGGATTATGAAACTATCGTCCAATGTCTCACATGTCTCCCTAAACATGTTACTACCTTCCATAAGCAGCTCGTGTTTCAGATCCTTGGGATATTAATTAAAATAATGTCAGGATTGTAGGATTTGACAATTCGTTAGCTGACGTGTGATTCATGGAAATTAATAGACGCAAGGCGTATCGCGAGAGCTCAAAATAGCACACGAGCTGAAATGCTCTGTTGTTTTGATGGATAAGGCGCTAAGATCCATGGAAGATGTGAAACCTGGGGGCGTCTTAGCTGTGAGGGTACAGGTACCGGGCCGAAACAAAACTGCATTTGCATTGCTTCGTGTTATGCGATATGTTGGAGATTGCAGACTGCTGCTGTTGTGAATTAGTGAGTGAGTGAGTGATTATTGGGTGGTCCTCTTACTGCTCATGTCACAGATACAATATCGTAAAGTCAGTAACAAAACTCTCAACGTCGTCATCAGCGTCGCATTTCGATTCGCTTCGCTTCTTTTGGTTCCTGTCCTGGTCTGACAAGGTTCCAGGTCAGATTCCAGTGACTGATGGTTCTGGTTCGGTTCAGCCTTGGGAGACATGAGGCCCCACGCTGAGTGTTAGTGCTATGCAGCGTCAAGTGGTGACCCGCGCTAACACGATGCAAGCGCTATCATGTCCCATCAGCCCGCTCCCGCTGCTTCCGTCGACCCTTGGGCCCCTCTTTAGGCTTCTCACTGAAGGTGATCCCCCTGCGGGTCCCCCCCCCCACTAGGAGGTCACTGGTAACGTCCACTGTTTGCTTCAATGGGCTCATCAAGATAGTGTCTTGTCAGTGCTATAGACAATTGTCCGCTGCATACGGAGTAGATGAGGTTGTTTTCAAGAGACTGGTATTTAAATCAATGTCTCTCTAAAAGAACACTTTAAAGAATCATCTCGCAACTTTTGATTTACTGATAGTCGGCAGTTTGTCTTCGAGTGGCGATATCGCGTGGGCTAAAATCTACCCACCTACCTCAATAGTCGCACCCGATAAATCTTGCGTTCCTAATCGTTTCTAGTGCCAAATCTGAGCTGTCGCTGCTTTACCCGGGATCAAAGCCTGAGCTGAGCACCTAGCCTCGTTTCACATGGAAACCTTGAGAAGAGATGGTAACATTCTGATCGAAGCGTGGCAGAAGTTGAATCGGAGCACGCCCCACTCTATTACCTTAGTACCCAACAAGGGTTAGGTTTAACATTAAGGTACTGTGTGGCTTGTACCTAATCAAGGGGATGCAACAAAACTTTGGACCTCTATCCCAGGTGACAAAAAGTCTGAGGTAAACTTAGCTTAATTTAGTGTAGATTTAGACTAAATACTTTTAGCACCTTGATTCAATTCTTCCGCGAGCTCAAGGAACTTGATGAGAAAGGCCTCCCCCAAGTTTACGATCGAATTCTCGTCTCGGACCGAGTTCATATCAACTTGGACCTTCACCTTGCTGTCGATGGCCTTGAAGAGGTTGAGCTTGGAGGTAAGTAGTCGGTCCTCTAAGTACGCAAAACACCGTCCAACAGCTTTTAATATCGCATTCTAGAGCATAAAATTGGAACCACAGGTCGTGGAATTGGCCCATGTTACAGTACAAAGGCTGCAGTAAGGACTACACCAAAGCGACGATAAAACAACGCTAAAATGTGCTCAACAGCGAAGTGGTATTCGATTAGCAGAGGTCTTCAACACTGAGCTGTTTGAGTCAAAACTTCGGCGACTTGCATCAGGCTTCGCCAAGAGATATGGGGACTTGTTGAAGTAAGAGTCAACTCATTGCGGATTATGCCGCCCATTCTAACGCTATTGTCAACCCAGATATGACGTTGAGGACGAAATCGCCCGTTTTGGAGAATATCGTCCGAAGCTTGCTAGATTCGCCATCGATGCCGTGCCCTTCATGCAGTCTGCCCAAGAGAACAACATGAACATTCTTGTGGAGGGTGCCAACGTAAGAGCTCTCTTTTTTATCGAAGTACCGCGCTGATCTATTCGGTGGTATGAGCAAATGTGCCTGCGCAGGGCCATTGCTCGGTCCGCCTAGACAAAAGGCCTTGATGCTAGATCTCGACGTTGGATCATATCCGTATGTATTCCAAAGCTATATCAACCAGATGTCAGCCATTAACAGTGAACAAGATATGTGACAAGTTCTACCACAACCGTGGCAGGCATTATTGGCGGTTTGCATCTTAATCCCCGCGGCCTCACTGAAGTGATCGGGGCGATCAAATCCTGTAAGCTCGACACACATTCAGTTGGCTGAAAGCAACATCATTTCAACCGGCTTCGGCCGCTGGTGGCTTTTCCACCTATTTGTTTACTTATATATACTAATAAGGAACAGATACAACCCGAGTTGGGATGGGCAGTTTCAAAACTGAAGATCTCGGAGAGTTAGTCATTCAGCTTACAAAATGTGTTTCGTCGCTAATTACATATAACAGAGTTGGCACGAAACTCCAGGAATTGGGCAAAGAATGGGTACTTTTTTTTCTCTCTCTTTTAAGCTTATTATAACGGTGCTAATTGTGTCAAGGGAACGTCCACTGGTCGACGGCGTCGTTGTGGTTGGTAAGTTCCTCAGATATTTAAGACTTGTAACAAGAATGTCTCGGCTAATTCAGACAGGCTCGGTATTTGAAATCGCTTGTTGCAGTCTAGTATATTCTTCCAGTATTGCTAACATAAATCTTATAGATCTTGTGGTCCTTCGATATAGCAGGGCTATCAATTATTATACAGCACTCAACTTAACGAAGGTAACTGACGATCTCTAATTTTATTCGCCCTTTTAATCGGACAGTGGCTGACTCCCTTCACCCCTACAGCTGGACGTGCTGGATACATTCGAGACGATTAAGATCGCTGTGGCGTACAAGGACCCTGAATCCGGTGAGGTGAGTTAATAGATGTCTCCTATAGAGTTGCCAGCAGATACTAACTAATTTTGTAGGAGTTGGTTTCGTACCCTGCGGATCCTGATACTCTCGATCGAGCTCATGTTGTTTATCATGAGATGCCGGGGTGGAAGACACCGACCACGAACGTGAAGACCTTCGATGATCTTCCCAAGGAGGCGCAAGACTATGTCAAGGTAAGAATCATATTATTATTTACGGGGCTGTATTAATAAGTGTTATCGCCAGTTCATTGAAAGCTTTATCGGAGTTAAGGTGAGATTATAATCTAAAGGGTTATTCTGAACATTTTAATATATTAACATTAAATAGGTAAAATGGATTGGCACTGGCCCTGACCGGGAGAGCATGATAAAGAAATAAGTCTGGTGGTGGACGCCATATCGGCGACGAGCTGCTTGTCCTGCGAGCGTGTCGCCATGACGGTTAGGGCACTAATTCTAGAGGCCAATTATCAAGCAACGCGGTGCAGGAAGAAGGAGGGGCGCAGCTGCTCTCAGGGCTTCTATGAGCGAGAATCATAGACTGTAATATCGAACATCGTTTTGCAACTGGCTTTTGAAAAACGTCAAGACTAGAATCCATAATAGGCAGGAAATGTGTCCACTTTATAGTAACACGGTGCTGTGAATGCCCTCTATGCCCTTAGCTGGGGCGCCGTAGCCCCCGGGAGGGGCAAGGCTCGCTATAAGCAAAGACCAGCAGCCGCGGTCAAAAGCCATAACCGCTGCAGCTACGATTATGATTATTACCGCAGTCAACAAGTTGAACGGGTCAACAACAGCAGTGCTTCATTAACAGGCTGGATCAACAACAGTAGCTATAATCGGCAGCGGCCGCGTCTAGAACAACTACCGCTGGAGGCGGAACAGGCCGCCCGCAGGCATTGTCATAGGTAAGGCGTCGCTTGCTTCTTTGGCCATAAGCTGGACAACGGATTTTACAGTCATATTGCCGTAACATTTTGTTATCGACCTGCTTGTAGATGACAGAGTTCTTAGTCCATTCAGTGCAATAGCTAGAGCCTTTCTCTCATCCCTAGCAAAAGAAGTCTCAGGCGCTCTTCTTTTCTGGCATTATTGCTAAGCCATCTATGAGTCGTGTAGAGCTGGGAATTAAGTAGTGGCAAGCTACCTGATCCCTAAGAGTCGCTTAGAGTACGGAAAGAAGTTGGGTGTGATCAGCCAAGCAGGTACGAAGTAGGACGAAATAAATACCTAGCTTGTCGGAGGAGCGGGTGTTGAGGTGATTGAAGGTGATGCTCACTGAGCAAGGGTGATTAAAGTCTGAGCAAGACCGGCGTTGCTAACTAACCGGCTGGGGCGTGGGCGTCCTGGGTTTCGTCGTAGACTAGGTACCTACCTAGGTAGGCCCGCCCGTATTGTGTGTGCTGTAGGCTTATCCTCCCTCCTCCACATTTGATCCAATCCTCTAACACTAACAGCCAACCACCTCACCCAAAGGCGCCTCGCCTCTCTCGTCTCTCCCTCCCCCGTCTTCGTCATTCTCCTCCTTCACCTTTACCATTACCACCAAATCTTTTGGCCTCATTCCCCATCCTCCTCAAGTTCATCTTCACCTTCTTTCGGCGTTTCCGGTTCCTCCGTTCATCAATATTAGCGACTTCGTATTCGACCGACTCCTCAGCCACGTCTCCTTCTGCTTATCTCGCCGCGCGATTGATTCTTACATGTACTATTTGCGGCGGTGACGCCGTCCGCCAAGACCCGTGCCTTGATTGTCCCCGACCGACCGATCGATCGACTAATCCGCACAACACGATCTATACAATCCGAGCCAAACGCAATTCTCCTTGAATCAATCTCTCGACCCGATTAAGAATAAGCAATTCGAATCAAAATCAAGAGGCGGTCATTAAATACTTTGTCCGTCGCCCATCATGGGGCTCTCTTCCAACCCATCGTCTGCCTTTACAGGCGTCGTCATCGGCCTCGTGTCATCCTTCGGCTCCATCGTCCTCATCGCCCTAGTCATCTTCATCTTCTGGGTTTCTGGCTGCGCGAGTACTGGTCGCATCATCCTCGATCGTCTCGGCCGACCTGGCGAATACGATGATGAACAAGCGTTCGCACGCGATGAGGCTGAGGCCCTTGAGGTCATGGATGATATGTCTCGCCAGGAATATCTACGTGCAAAGGGTATGTCACCAAACGTTCGCGCTCGCTAATTTGGCCAATGTATTTTACTAACATCTGCTGCGTCGAAAAGCCTGGGTCACTGCAAACCCTCCCGAATCAATGCAGACTGATATCTCCCTGTCTCAATACCTCGCCATACAAGAAAAGGGTGTCTCCGCATGGGAATTTGAGCCTGAACTGGAGATCGCCAACTGCTTTGTCGAAGCTCGTACCGAAATCGAATTCTTTGACTCGGAATGCACCGTCATGAGCAATCTCCCCGTTCCCAAGCAAAACGATGTTTACTACTGGGAAGCCAAGATCTACGAAAAGCCCGAAAACACTCTGCTCAGTATCGGCATGGCTACCAAGCCTTATCCTCTCTTCCGACTACCGGGTGAGTTTGTCATAATTTGATCCCCCACGACCATTTACTGATTTTAATGCCAGGTTATCACAAGTACTCTGTTGGATATCAATCTACCGGTGCCCGTCGCTACAATCAACCATTTGGCGCGACTCCCTATGGTCCCCCACTGGTGCAGGGCGATGTCGTTGGGGTGGGTTATCGTCCTCGAACCGGTGCTATCTTCTTCACTCGCAATGGTAAGAAGCTCGAGGAGGTTGTTCACGGACTCAAGGCGCAAAACTTCTTCCCTGCCATCGGTGCAAACGGTCCTGCTACTATTCACGTCAACCTTGGCCAGGCCGGCTTCGTCTTCATCGAGGCCAACGTCAAGAAATGGGGTCTGGCTCCTGTGACCGGAAGCCTGGCTCCTCCGCCACCTTATGGATCTGAGCAGGGTAGCATACTGTTGGAAGCTGGCACCAAGGACGGCAACACTTATCCTCAAGGCAGGCAACACAGCCACTCCATCACTGCAAGCTCTTACAACACACGCAACCCATCTAACGACATGAACCCTTCGCATGGACGAACACGTAGTGGTAACTTTCGCGTCCTTCCTCCAACAAGTCCCGGACCAGTTAGAAGCTCGACCGATATTTCTTTGGCTCATTTTGTACCCAACGAGGAGAACGGCGAAGCTAGCAGCAATGCCGGACCTCAACAGGAGACGCACGACCACAACCCTCTGCATCTGCATCTCGAGGATGCGACAAACCCACCTCCTGAATACCAAAGTCCCGACCATTCAGGTAGCGAAGATGGTCGATATGGAAGTGACAGCGAGGAAGATACGCCTCTTATTCGCGTAATGAACCGCAGCCGAGGTAACTCTTCCGCTACGGTGCTTCCCTCACGGCAAACTCCAAGTCCTCGCCAACCACCAGTACCCAGCTATAGTGACGCTATGCGGCAAGGAGCTGGTCGTGACCGTAGTGATAGTGCTCGATTACCGCCACCGAACCGAACGCCATCCAATAGACCTCGCAGTAGCACTTCTGCTTGAGTGGGCATTCGAATGCGGCCTTCTGGTTCACAAGTTTTATACATTTATTCACGAACGTCTGAACATGACATGGAAGACGAACGACGATGCTCAAGAGATGCAGCATCGACGACATATGATACCGGAGTTGACAGGACCGATCCCCATACATGATCCAGTTCAATCGTTGTTTTCTCGCACAGGCGCCTTGGAGTTTTGAGCATTGACAGGCGCACGTTTCCGAGGTAGAAGAGCCTCCAAACGGTCGGCAGTCGTCTTGTTTTTATTTGTATTTTTAGACAGGAAATCCGCTTCGGTCTCGGGGTTGTGAACCGGCTGGATATGAGTTCCTGGAAAGGGGGCCGGAATGGAATATTGATACCAACAACCTGGATGGATTTGCGCTCCTTTTTTTTCATTTTGACGCTTCTTGTTTCCTTAAACATTGCCCACCACTACGTATCTGGGACTGGTCGAAGAGCGCATGGATGTTTGGATAGTGGCTTATGCACCGATGGCCACAAGGGCGTTGATGTTGGATGAGGCTTCAGTCGCTGCCTCACAATAAAAGGGGCGACTTTGAGTATAAAGTAGTGGAAGTAGTCTCGATATGAATTCCCAACCACTTATACTATCGCACCTTTTCGTGTGTCGATATCATGAAGCGAGGTGATGTGATATAGCTGACAGCTCTAAAATGTGGGCTTCATAAAGCTTGGTTGAGGTAGTGATACTACTGACCCTCCAGAGTCATCAAATAATAGCAGCTAAACATAGAACTTTATACGACTATCAATTCCTAACTATGATAATTGATGCTCATGACGCCCTACATCTACAGGAGTCGCATTCTATGCACTGCACTATAAGAGACCATGGCCTTGATCATCAATTACAACAACCACTCCTTATCAAGTCTAGATTGATGGCAACTGTATAATGTATTTGGGGCGATTGCCAACTTCTTCCTTGCCCATCATGAATGACTGTACCAGCTGTCGCTCTTCAAGTACGGTGCCACAAGGTACCTTTGATATTGGCTTCAACGCCGAGATCATACAGCTCAACAACTGTCTCCTGACTTACAGCATCGACTAAAATTACAGGATATACCGCATTGCGACAGGAAGACTGGCAACCGAGCTGAAATGTGTTTGCCTAGATGTATCTTTCATTCCGAGTACTTACCACTCAAGTCTATCCCCATGGCCCTGTTCAGAAAAAGACCGGCGACAAGAAGCCCAAATCCCACAACTCAACTAGAAAGGAGTAGAAAATCATCTAAATACAATGCCTTTTATAATCCATATTGACTACCAGAGTTTTGATCGATATTATCTGTATTTGCTGTGTGTAAGGGCTAAAAGCTGAGCGAGTCAATTGTTTTGGTGTATGTACTTGAAAATGAAAGGTACCTGGCTCAGTACTTGGTCACCGACCGCCGTCAACTATCACAGTTTCCATTGTTAACATCACCTTCGTACCAATAGCATAATGAGTGTAAACATCGTAGATTATCAATTAACCTCCGGGCCGAACATAAAAGAACTGCCATCAGACATCAATCTTCCCTACATATCCAAAAACATAATCGTAGCTAACATGTAACAAACAAGCAGTCTATCCTCACATGATATCCATCGCATGTTTCATATCATCCAAGCGTACATATCCAGCCATGGCCTCTTTTTGAAGAGCCAGGCAAATCCAAGCCAAAATGCAACTGTGCTTCTGTTCCGTGTTGTTCCATCGCTGCTCCGGGCTCTGCGAAGAGTCGGGCGCTGCAAGCACCTGTCCCAAGCATTACATACATCAAACAATAAAACATGATTCAAAGCGCCAAACAAATGCTATCTCAAAACTCCCTTCAACGCCAAACTTTTTTCCAGGCGTAGTAAAAAACAAAAAACAGTCGCTATGCTTTCCGGATACGGTGCTTCCGCCATCTTTGGCAGAAACCGTAAGGAGTGAATTCTATAACCGATCGAAATCTCATAAGTCGTCATAAAAGAGTGTCTATCGGGTATCATGGTATGAAGGAATGTCGTTCCTCTAGTGGGTATCATAAGGAGTGTGAGATATAACACGGCACTTCCAAATGCGCGGGTTAGTCGAGTGGCAAGGAGTGTCAGCGTCGTTGACGCGGAGGTTCGGGTGTAGCGAGCGTTGAAGGAGTGTGATATACATGGCGCCTGCGTCGTTTTCGGAAAAAGCAGAATATCGAATTAAATCATAACAGTAAAAACAGATCGGTGATGAATCGAAGTCGGACTTGGTATCAAGTGGCCCGACGTCGAGTATTGTCGTCATATTGGTGCATCACAGGGGGTCGGGCCAGAGGAGAAGGTGGGTGCGGGGCGGAGGACATGGACGAGGTATGGCGATGTCGCGGGAGCGGTGCGTTCGACGAGACGGGAGATTCGGGGAGAGGAAGCATGCCGAATTGCTCTGACTTGATATATGGAGATTGGGTGCTCGTCATGGATGTCATGTATAGACTCGGGTCCTCTGGAGGCGGGTATGTAGGTGTCGTGTTCATCCTGGGTGGTAACGGTCAATCCCCTAATGTTCTTTGTGTAAATTGAGCCAGTGGTCGTCTCGAGGAGCCTAGATCCACACAGCCTGGACAGGAGTAACGAACCCGACGCCATAGTTTTGAGGGGAGTCCTGAATTGATGAGGATGGCCCGCCTTGTAGAGTGCTCATGTCCCATGATCCATACTCCTCGGTATCGCTGTATGCGACAGAGCCCTCGAAAGTCGAAGATGCTGGGCTGTAAGCTCCGTTGTACGCCGGTGAGGGAACATTGAGGTACTGCTGGCTTGGATACGGCGACAAGACCAGGGGGCTCACTGCAGAAGGTGGTCCGGATGCGTTGAGCATGGGCATTTCCTCAGTGCTGTAGCTGAAAGCAGGATTTCCGTACAGATACGATTCATGGGTGGGCACCTCCTCCTGGATAGTAAAATTGCGAGGATTGAACTGAGGGAATGAGGGAGTTCTTTCGGGGTGCATCCATCCCATACGCGACCGAAACTGGCTGACTGTGTCGATGGGGAACTCCATAAGGGTCAAGGGAGTTTGCATCTCGCTTCCGACACCAGAAACATTGATCGACATTAGTCGCCGAGCAATCTCTTCAACGGGAGAAATAGATAAACTGCCAAAATAGGCGGCGCCAATCTCCGGGAAGAGTCGTTCCATGAGGAGAGCCACAGTATACAGATACGCAATTATGACCAGCGAGTTGGGAGAGCCATGGTAGTTCTGCAGGTAACCCACGGGCATCCAGAAGAGCCATTTGCGGAGAGGCTGAAGACGCTCAAATTGCTGAGCAATGGAGAGCGTAGGGCTGATCTTGCGGGAGCCTCGGAGGAAGCCAATGAGATGCTGAATCTGTGTAGTATCTTCCTTGTGGTACTTGAGGTGTGCCTCGACTTTTTGAATCTGCTCGAGCGTGCGTTGGTAGGCCTCCAGATCCTCAGGGCGAGGCTGGCTTGGGCGATGATCCTTTCCGGGAGATGGCGGGGCGGTTGGGAACGTGCTGCTCTCGGCGATGAAGTCTCCGAACTGGGACTCATGCTTCCAGGGGTCCATGGCATCGATCACCTATCTACAGGTCAGTAGAGTTCTACTATCACAATCGGGCCATCTTACCGATGAAGTGCCTTGCATCAACTGGGTCCAGCTGCGCCTAATTATGCTGTTAATTCCCGTCACTAGATGTTGAGCTCGTTGTTCTTACCAATCAGTGGCCTGCCAGGAGAGAACGAGGGAGGCAGCGAGGATAGCATCCGATGTCTCTCGAGAGAAAGACCCAATGGCTTCCTGGAGCCCCTTGAGGGCAATGCCGCGGTGCTCATAGGCCATGCTGCCAACTAGAGGGCAGTCGGTGAGGAAAGCAATATGCATAGCAGAGAAAGCGAGCAGAGCGTGCATCACATAGGGTGTAGTGGCACCAATGCGAAGAAGACTAGAGTCGGAATTAGTATATACCAATTTGAGCGTTATGTTATTTCGACGTACGTTGGAATATGGCGAGTCCAAAGGGTGAAATTGTTAGCATCGATGGTAGCTAGTTGGTAGTATAGCGTCGCAACGTGGTAGATCAGACGGAGATCTTCAACAGAGTACAGATGTGGCATTGGGGCAGGGTATATTCCCAGGCTGGGGAGCGGGAAGATGCCTGTCGTTTGCCATTCAGCAATGGCGGCTTCAATCTGGGGCGTCCACATCAGGTCTGGCTTGTCGGGGGTTGTAGAGCGCTCAGCATCAGGAACCTGCACGTCGTTGTAAGGGCATCGAATCTTGTGCTTGGTGCAATTTCGGCTTCTTCTGTTAGCCTGGGAACAACAAGTGTAGTTTGGATCACAACTCACCATTGGGGGAAGTTTTCATCGCATCGGATATGGCGGCGCTTGCTGTGAGTAATAGTTAGTGTTGTGTAAAGTCGTCATGAATTGATGGGTCATACCAGGTATCACAGCCCTTGCGAGACTTGGTGTGGCTGCGGCGAGGGGGACCACCACCGGGACCAGCCATTTTGCAAATGTTACAGAGGTATCTGTAAGTTAGAACTGTTGGGTAAATAAGTACACGCATAGCTTCTCATGAGGCTCAAGTGACATACACGAAGTGATCCACAAAGACAAGCTTGTGGAATTATAGCGAGCGTTGGAGTGACAAGGGCAGCAAATGATATACCCAGTCAATCAGTTTCAGGAATCGATCCAAGGAGTCCGTATTAGAGATAGTTCGTGGATGGCGTCTCGTAATAGACAACAATTCAGCGTAGAGCGTCGAGAGGTTGTACTCAGGTGCAAGTCGAGGATTCAAACTTATACACGGAGGGCTTCAACAATATAATGTGACTGAGATGCTCGATGGACTCTACGGAGCAGGGACGATCAAGGCCAGAAGAGTTGAAGATATATCTAAAACTTTGGCCAGTGATGCTGCGTGGTACGGTAGTTGTCTATATCCAAGTCTTCCAAACGGGTGGTAGCGATCGAATATGGCGGTTAATTTGGGGTTCCTCCCTTTGAAGAGAAGTTGTGATAGCTTTGGAAGCGACTGTGGGTATGCAGAAGTGAGGATATCAACTGATTGTGGAATCGAAAGCTAAGATGACCATGTAAGTGCACTTGAGAAGCCTCGTTTCCAGTTGAAAGCCGGTAGTTGATTGTTTGACAGATTGAGTTGGAGTCCGGAAGGTTTTGGTGTAAGCCGTGGTCTCTATCTGAGAATTGGTCTCTGCACTTCGTGTTTGTTCCTGATTATACACAATGGGAAACGATTGAATACCCAGAGATATGAGTTGAGAAGCGTATCGTGAAGGAGGACCGTTGTTCCAGAACCAAAGCACCGTGAAATAAAAAGCGAGTGACAGGAGTCGACGAGGACTTCCTAAGAGAGTTGAGAGAGGTGAGGAGGGTGAGGAGGATAGCGAACGTGGTGTTGACTTGTAAAGACGAAGATGTTTGTTGTAGATGACCGAAAGGGAATCAAGAGGGGATCCGAGAAGAAGCTGGGGACGATGGCATTGTTAAATACAAGCGGACCTAATCGACAGGGCAGGCAGGTGCGGTGCGGGAGCAGCTCAGATGGGGGAGGGGAGGAGCAACCGGGGTGTAAGAGGTGAGGTGTGTGGGAGTGTAAGGTAAGGTAGGTACTAGGTAGGTACTAAGGTAAGGTAAGAGTGGGATGGAAGGAACGGGTGGAAGGCTGTGTAAGGGTACCAATCGTGTTGTACCTTACTGTACTGTGAAATGCTTGCAATGGATGAAAAGAGCAGTAAACTGTAAGAGTAAGGTGAGGTAAGAGCGTGCCATGTGCCATGATGCAGGTGCCAGCAACCTAACAGACAGCAGCGTCAGTGCCAGTTCATCACCAGTCCTAAAAGCGTACAGTACAGCACCCACCACCAACCAGCCTTAGTCTCCCGATCGCCTAGTGTCCTTGATTGAGCCTGAACAACTTAGCATAGCATAACATCAGAATCACCAACAACTACACTACACTGCACGACGGATACCTGACCTGCCATTCAGAAGCGCAGGAATGAGCCGAGGGAACGTCAAGACAAGCGGCGAGCTCGGCCTCAGACTAGGGGAATTGTGGGCTGTGGAGTGCGGGCCCCGGGACTACGGCAGCGGACAGCAATGGATGAGTCCCAATGAATCGGATGCTGATTCTTGGCCGTGAGCCCCGAGTACAGCTGTAACTCTGTGGTATCCGCGCCGCCGCCTGCCTGATGAGCAAGTGTGCGATGGTGCGGTGCTGGTCTGGGCTACCAAAAAAACATAACCCAACCTAAGACGCTAGAGATGGGGTGTGGTCCGGTGCCACAGCTCGGCCAGGGGGGGGGGCGTCCTGCAGCCTCATCAGTAATAGGGCCGCTCTTCAAAAGATCCCTGGGCTGGGCATCTGTCATAGTCGAAAAAAACCCATTCATCTGTTTGCGGGTTCTCTCAAGAAAGCGTCGGTCACAGACTATCAACCTTAGTAGCACATCCCTTAATCCCTTCCATGCCAGATCAGAGGGGCTCAAGATACCGTAAGGATTGGTCAGGGAGCAGAGGTAACCTTCTAAGCGGGAGGACTGCGGAGTATGTAGGGGTGCTGAAGCAGCAATTGGAGATGCTTAGGCTAGCCGTCGGTTCGGTAAAGGTATGACGGGTCCATGGTCCATACCTGAAGATAACATCGATCCATACCAGGTGCTTCTGTTGTGCTATTTTGGGGAGCAGGCGATTGGAGATGGTTCATTGGTGGCCGGGCGACCTTGCTGGCTTGTGCTCGTCCCATGGTTCTACACGACCGCCGAGATGGTACTGCAATGCAATGCTTCCCTTTCTTACATGGGCGGAATGTTCCTGAAATCATGAGGTTGAGTCTGGCCGACAAGGTGGTGGCGGGTAGAAACCCAGTCCAGCCCAGAATGGGCAAATAATGGCAATGAAGCAATAATAATAAATCACAAATACAGCAACCGAATGCGAGTACCTGAGGTATAGTAACAACAAGAGATAGTGGCGGACAGTGACACCTACAAAGTGGTGTACCGCAGCGCCCAGTTACCTAAAGTTTTTGACTCTCGACCTCTAAACAGGTTGGTTGTCTTCCAGCTGCAGCAAACACCAAACATTCATCACAGTACTGTGGGGTGTCAGAAGACTGGAGGGTTTTACACCAGGGAAAGAAAATAAGCCGGCCACATAGGCTCTCGAGTTTGTCCTGATACAGTCTGATAAGTTTTGTCACCTGGGACTTTAGTCCTAAATTTTCTGTCTTACTCAGTCACAAAAATGGCGGCGAAGCTAGGGGACAAAAGAAATCTTAGGACCTCGACTCAAGGTGACAAAAAGTTTCAGGTATGTTATCACGGGCTTAGGGTGCTTCTTTGATGGGTTTATTTTGACATCATTTGTCAAGGTCAGAAGTTTTCTTGCTCCTTGAGGCCGAGTTACAACCTTGCACATAGAGTGCATGACGCACATGGCCCAGGGTCAAAGGATTAGGGAGAGTTCCATTGTCTTAGATCGTTGAGACTAGTGTCCGTCTTCGGCTTTTCCGCGGTGTCCGGAAAAGAAGCTGAGACCTCTTGAAGGAGACAAAAGAAGAAGAAAGAAGTAGAAACGAGAGAAGCCCTGTCTCGACGTATCGCCAAGGAGTTCACAGGTAAGTAAGTGGTGACTAAACTGAAAGTCGAACGAGGGGAAGGGAGGGTGACAAAAACACTAGGTGACAAAGTAAAAATAACTTTACATGTCCGTGCCCTGCGTAGGTTGTTTTCTCCCTTCAGACCCAGGGGAATTTTAGTCGTTGAGATGTTCAACCACTGAGTTTCTCTACTGAGAGAGAGAGATAGAGTGAGTGAGTGAGTGAGAGAGAGGGGGGTTAGCTTGCTCAGTCTGGTAACTACCTACCTTGCTGTATGAAAGTTAGGCTGGACTGGGCTGGCTGGACTGGGCTACGGTGCCCGTGGACCCCGGTCTACGGCTCAACTTGGCTCAAGTAGCGGATTTGGTTTCCATTCGCTCATGCTGTGCCAAACTCGAGTCGCTGATTGGCTCGTGCGTTTACGACAGGGCGAAACAACATTGGGATTGGGATGGCGGGCGGGCTCTCAGGCGGTGGTAGACGACGGACGGGGCGTCGGCATCATAGACCAGAGGCGGACAAGCCGGGGCCGCCGGTAGTTGAAGCTTTGATATTGGGTCCCTGCGAGAACCGAGCCACCTCAAATCCAAATCCATTCCAATCCAATCCAGCCCAAAACATCCAAGGCCCTGTTCAGAGTAAGGTAACGGCCGAGCTGGGGTCGAACAAATTGCCTTGCATTGCATTACAAGCGCCATCTCAGTGGCGACATGGCTCCAGAAACGGCACATTTTACCCTGAGGCTCGAGATCAGAATATGGAGAATATCTATAAAAAGGGACAGTCTAACCGGACACAGTATGGTTGTAGATGAGTAACACTGGAACGTTACTTACGGCCCACCGTAAGATAAACGCCGCACGAATGCTTTCACGGTGGCTTCGCTTCGTTATTTGTTTGTTCGTCTGTTTCCAAATCTTTGGCTCGTGTCGCCCTAGCTATCTCATCTTGCAGCTGAGACAGAGCCACGGGCCGCTCCTACGAGTCGAGTATCTCGTCTCTGCGCCTTTTCGGGGCTGGTTATAAGACCATGACGTCGTTGGTCAGTGTTTTGCGTATGATCATGTAGCTAAGGATCTCAATGTTGCGGTAGTAGTAGCAGTAGCAGTAGCAGTAGCAATTGTAGGCGCAGTCAGTCTAGCTAGGCCTATCTTGACGCCGTCTTACACAACTCTCCGTCATCATCTCTCATGCTCGTTGTTTTTGTCACCCAAGCACATTCTTCTATCATACGTATGTACTTTTATAGCAGACGAGCTGGAAAGTTACGGTATGACAAGGCATGGTTATTGAGAGACATGATCCTCCCGTTCCCAACGCTCCTTGGCGGGATTACTTCGGGTATGCTGTAGATCGTCGGCGTATTCGGGCTTCTCCCTCTGGTGTAACACTCAACCACAGGCTTGGGCCTTTCACAGGCTGTCGAGAAACGTATCGCAAATTCATGGTGGAATCTTGCGCCGCAAGGATAACGACCAAAGGTTTAGCTCAAGATACCGAGTGCAACCAGGGCTTTGTATAACTGGAGAAAATAATCTTTCCTGAACGCACAATGAAGCTATTTCTAGCCATAGCATCAATGCTCTGAAACTTCTTTCACAGTGATAGATCCACAAGCGGCAATTCGGTGCAGTACATCGCCCGATTATATGACGGGTTTACTTATCTTGAGCATTGCCCTATTACCTCTAGCCCCAACTTTCATTCATCGCCTGGTCCTTGTTATTGTCAAGGAAGTATTTCTCCGGCGCTGTGGGCAGCGTAGCATCCGCCTCAAGGCCAAGTGGTGCTTTTGTAGTTCAAGTTCGGGACTTGACGATAGTTTGAGAACGACATTCTTTTAGCATCGGCCCCTTGTCCGTCAACCTCTCGACTATGCCACAACCCCTGCGCAGGACAAGGACAGGGTGAACAGAGAGAAGACTGGAGGGAGAAGATGATTGATCACATGATGCCTGGGTGTCTTCCAAAAGTAGACTACCGTGGTAACCACGTTCAAGTCACATATTGCGTGCGAATCAGAGGCGATTCACGGTTACATAGACATCTGACAAGCTAAGTGCACGAATAGGAAATGAGGACCGACCTTGTAAGGCTAGTAGCTTGCCCTTGACCTTTGTAAAAGGAAAAGTCTGGAAATTGCGATATGATGGAACTCAAACTTCAGATGACAGAAAGTCAAACTTGGCCGAACATGAAATGACAAATGCCAACACCCAAGAGTATTATCCACTTGGTAAATAACCAGATCGTCCCTCAGGTGTCTAGTAAAACACTAAGATTGTGAGAATGGTCTCAGGGACTCCAGCGGAACCTCTACTTATGATAGACAGAGGGAATGGATAGAATATGACAAGCAAAAATTGCCTAATCGGGAAACGTCCCGCGTGGTCTGCAATGCTATAAGGACAATGACATATCGCAGGTTGGCGAGGATGAACTCCCTGCCAAAATAGAGCACCAAGATGCTGGGAACTTAGCGTGGGTAAGGACTTTGGTTGAAAAACTACCAGGTGCATGGTTCAAGGGTTTTTCTCTTCAAAGTAACCTCCCAAGATTCGGTCTTTATTCCCCTTGCTGGTAATTCCTTGCAAAGGGTCCACTCGTGCTTCAGATTGATTAATGCTAACCCTATCTAAATTGCGGAATAGGAAGTTCGCGGCAGTGTTTCAAAGGGCAACGACTTGTATGATCGCTCATCAACATGTGCCTCGGCACTAAGTCATGACGGGTTTGAAAGAAAGCATCACCGTCTCTCTCACCTAACCGTCAATCACAAGAGACTTTCTCACCGTCTCATAGTGGTTAATTTGACGACCAACCTTGGATCTCTCTTCTCATGCAGTAGTTATGTCATTTGGTTGCTTGCCATTGGCATCCCTGGTCTCAAATATGGTCAACAACTCATCAATGCATGACTTGCATGTGTCTATCTAGCTGAAAATCACTTGAAAAGTCCTTTGGCTTGCAGTTGAGTGTTACACAGGTTAGCGGCTGCCGATCATATTGAGTTTCGTGCGGGCGCCTCACTATGAGTTGTTTATGAGACAAAAGGCTGTGGCTGTATATACTTGATAAGGAAAGGTTAAATGGAGACCATACCTAAGGTAGCTGTTCGGTAGTGTTTAGGCCGCCCTCGGCCCAGGGGCTTCTAGAAGCAATCGACGTCTATCCGTAGCCTGGTAACCCACTCCAGAGTTGCACTGCAGAATGGCACCGCGGAAGAATTTGAATGAGACATTGAACGGAGGCAATGTCTCACGGTCACGGTCACGTTCACGGTTACGGCCAAAGTCGCAGTCCACAGCTCACAAAACCTGTTAGATACTGTATCCAGTCGCGCAGCAGATAATCTACGCCATTTATGCTTTGGATCTGACCGAAAGCCATTTAGATTTGAGGCCCTTTAGTTCATGTGCATAGAAGGGCCTAGCGGTCAGCTCATCAAGGGACTGGCTGACTGGGCTGGCGGGGATATGTGATTTGCATGAGATTGTACCACTTAGAAACATTCACACTTACATTGACCGAAAAGCCATTACCATTGGCATGTTCAACAAGTACAATTACGGCAATTGCCTGTGCAGGAGCGCCTTGTACTAGGACAACCTAATCGATCCATTACCTCCCACAGCTCTGGTGATAAAA
This sequence comes from Fusarium sp. NRRL 25184, assembly GCA_013755755.1. NCBI lineage: Eukaryota > Fungi > Ascomycota > Sordariomycetes > Hypocreales > Nectriaceae > Fusarium > Fusarium sp. NRRL 25184. The sequence goes on from JABSSZ010000699.1 coordinate 63,942, forward strand.
AAGAGACAAAAGAAGTGGTACCAATCTTCAGGATGCCTCGGGGACGGGAGGTTGCCCACCACCACCACCTTTCCCCTCTTCTATTGAAGCAGTGTCGTCGCATCATCATCACCAACAAAAATATGCATCATTTCACTTTTCTTCCAGCCACTTAGCTCACCCCTCTTTCACCCTTCAAAAAGTTCATGAGCACATCAGATTAGCAAATCAGATCATCAGGGGACCAGCTCTTCGATGTCAATCAAATCAGACAAGACCCCGAGACTTTGTCCCAAATGGAGCATGAGCCAAAACAAAACATCGCAGACAGCATAGCATGCAGAATATTGTACTTACAGCAATACATACAATGATCGACAGGTCCTGGTCACCAACTTTCAAGCCACGCCGCGATTGGCTTCGTCCGACATTGCTACTCCCGAAGTCACACATACCTCGGGCTCGGGCTCAGCTTCAGTCCCAAGCAAGTAAGCACCCTGAGCAGCATTTGCTCCGGTCTTGGTCCTCTGTTACCAGGCCGCGGTTGTGTACAGAAATGCGAATATTGTTTGTCAATGGTCTAGGAAGTTCCGCCAAGCTACTATCTTGTTCTGAGAGCAAACCACACCACTCCCCCACCTGAATTCAGGGAACTCAAGCCCCGCCCCGAGCGGTGGGACAAGTTGAAAAACTGTATAGTCTCTGAACCGAGTACCGTTACCTTTCCCTGACGAGGCTGAAGGTCACTCTACCCGTTCGCATATTTCTTGATCGGACACCGGTTCCAGCTGATGATCAGCTCCCTTCTTCTTCAAGTCCTGGTCCTCCGCCATTAGGTTCCACAGCTGAAACAGAGGCTTTTACTGACTTCGGCCGATGAATTGCAAATCTGTCCAACAGTCCCCATCTCGGCCGAAAGTCTTACAAGCGCAATCTACCATTGGTTGCGCAATTCAACCAGACGACTGTTTCAATGGCGACTTGAAATAAACCACTAGTTTTCATCCGTGGTTGTCCCCAGATTTTAGGGCTAGCAGAGTGCTATGAGGTCATGGGCCGAGTGATTTATCCTTTACTCTCCGTCTTAGTCATTTCCCCTCTTCCACAATGACCCTGTCGTTTCGACGACTTTCTTGCCTTGCTGGCGGGGTTCAGGTGGCCTATTTGATATAATAGCGTCCGTGGAACAACATGCTAGGCCGCATATCGTCTCCCGAGATGGAAGATCTAGTACAAGTGGTGGTTTACCTCGTTATCTAACATGCCACAGATATCAAAAATTGGGACTACGGAACTCGTTTCTTGTGAGTCCCTCATTCTGCATCAGCTTTGTGTTTTCAGTGTACCATATATGTTGTTGGGGGCCATAGCTAAAGATTTTGAGGTAGGCAACCTACTTTACAGTAGCTCCACAGACTAAGGTCAGGGTACGCCAGGGTCCCTTGCCCCTGGTTCAGATCTGGCTCAAAAATGAAGGTCGTTGGAGCTTCTGTTTGGCCAAAAACACAAACCTCGTGTCCCGAAATGGGATTTCCCCTGGGAAACTCGACCCATGAATAACAGGGCATTTCGAAAAGTCCATCAAGCATTGACTAAAACACTTTCCGTTCCAAACCATCAAACTAGCCTCATTATTAATTATCATACTATGTCTGCAATGGTCACTCCTGGACACGTCCACGACAAGAAGGGATCAACAATTTAATGGTGTGCCCTGGTCTTGGCCGTTGCTTCAGTCCTTCACAGGCTATCCCCTGTCACTCAACACTCAAGATCATCATAGGCGTATGCCTCTCATCTTCCTCTGGCCGCGATGTCATTACTGAATCTGGTCTGGCTGAAGTTTGGAGAGAAGGCTGGTCGCTTCCCGAAATAGATCAGGTCTGACTCGACAAGAAACATACTGTAGGTACACGCTGTTTTGTGCCATTCCAGCTGTAGGTTTCAGATCTGTCACCAATTGTCCGCCGTGGAACGAAGGATGCCACTTGTGTTTGCTATCCCGAGGAAATGCAGTTGATTGGGGGTGAGATAGGCGAACAAGGATTCTTAAGCAATTACAACTGACACACACACACACACACAACTTTTTTCCTTAGCCCACGGAATGACCTCATATCCCGTTATAGCAAGCTGCAGGGCGATTTGAGAAGACCGATGCGAGATTTGTTACTGTCTCAAACATTCCAGCTAAGGCTGCACTGTGAGAGATAGACAGCGAAAGCGGTGAGGTGATCAGCGTGGAGAGCTTGGTGTTCCTGAAAGCTGAACCTTTGTGCATCGCACCACCCTTTTAGCCTCTTTAAAAAGGCGCTAATGAAGCATGTTCCGTATAGCTGGGAGGCACGGAAGATCGAGATGCATGCAGACCGACGATCCCTTTGGGATCCACGCCCGGCCTAGTTACTCTATTGGTACAGAGGCAAGAGGAAAGATTCATGGTTGTTATCACTTCACGACTTCACCTAAAAGACCATCGATAGCGTCGGACACGAGATTCGTATGAATTTGAGCAAGGCCAATACTGCACATACATATTTCAAAATTAAGGCCTCTTGCCTCAGCTCGTAGCCAGCTCACGGAAATTTGTACCATCACAACCCTATCGGAGCCGCGGCACCTCTCGATTTACCTCAACGGGACAAATATTGGGCCAATGCCAACAGTCCCCACACGGATCCGCAGGTCTGCGAGAATGTGACAGCTTCGGGCGTTCAGACTTGATCAACATCTCAAAGAGTGAGCATTGCAACGGGCTCAGACATCTCACCCCGTTGCCGATACTCCCCTGATCAGAGTTGGAGATTGGCGCCCTGCTACGAGCCAGATATGATCTTATCCTCGGCAGCTGGCTCATTTACAAGTCCAGTGCCTGTGGTAACAGCAGCCATGAGCTGAAGCATGCTTCTGATTTGTTGAGGTATGGCCACAAAGCTCGTGCCGCAAGATATGCCGCACGATAATAATAGAATGTCGTTCCCGGTCCTATCCTACGGAGAGAGACATGAGCGGCCGTTGACAACCGCAGTCTTTTGCTGTCAAACCCACTTTTCATTCACATACTCCCAAGAAGTGAAATCTATTCTGATGTCTATGTTTTGTTCGAGTTGGCACTTCCAACAAATGGTTGTTATGTTCTCAGCTCTTGCTTTGATGATGAAGATAGGGGACACCCGAGACATGCTCATCGGTCTCGCAATCACCACAGTCTGTCTACCAGTAACCCAGTGCTTTGAACGGCAGTTTGGGTTGACCGCACTTTGAGAGCCTGTGACACATTGACTCTGGTATCACGGTCTGAAGTCTCCGGCGTGATACGCAGGACTCGGATTCGTAACCTCGAATTTGTATGCTTCAGATCCGATTGCACTTTCAATATGCTCAGAGTAGACTATAACTGAAAAGCCGATGCTGTTGAGGCCCCCTCGGGCAGTGAGTATCGCAGATCGGCATCACTTGTTGGGTTGTCCCATGACCTACCCCATTTGAAGCTGCTTCCTAGCCTGGCCAGCTAACTTGAGAATGATACAACATCGTGAGCCCCGCGACAAGGGCGCGGGCCATTCTCACAACTACCTATATTATATGGCCCAACTAATGAGTACTAATGACAGAGAAGTTGACTCAAAGCCCCGACCTCTGGCTCCCGATGACCTGATACCCCTCCAAAGTTGAAAAGCCAAAACTTCCGACTGCCGATCACAGTTTGAAGTCGGAAAAGACCGGCCCTATGCGGAGTAGTGAAAAGGAGAAATCCTCGGACATCAACATGTATGGTTTGTATCAGATTGTATGGTGATGAACATCAACGGTGCACAATACTTGAAGGCTATCTATGGGGTAGCTCACTTGCGCGCCAATACACAAAAGGAACGAAGTTGAAAGAGGCTGATCCCTTGAGCAAGCTAGGTATGCGAATCTGTGTAGGGGCGCCGGCAAACCCGCGCCGCGGGATCAAAGCCGTGAAAAAGATGCAACGCCTGTGGCAGAACATGGACCCACGGTCAAACAAGAATGACATAGATGGCCGGGCCTCAGGGTCTTTTGACGGCTAACAGTAACGTATCATTTGGAGATCTCATTGCTGACTCGGCTACTGAGGCCATCATATCAGGGCGAAGCTAGTGGTGTGGGCTCGAGACCACATGGCACACGACGGCGCCTGATCAGGAGGTTCCGATGGGAAATGTTTTATTCCAGTCCAGTCCTTCAATCTCTGCCACTGGCAAGGCAAGGGGCTAAACCCAAGGCCATGGGCCAAGTTTCATCGGCAACGACTGATTGCGCGAATGTTACTGTTGTAGCCAGAAGCCCATTCAGGCACTGGAGATGGCCCACAACAGCTTGGACTTGGTTGGGTTTTATTGCCAGAGTGGGAGCTGCGGGCTCTTCTCAAGAGCCCGGACCGTGGAGAGCATGTCACCAACAGCCTCGCAGGGTCCTTTTCCTTGTTTCCCACGAGTTGGTTTTTGCCTGTTGATGACCCAGCCACTCGAGTGTTGAAATGACGATGTCCAAAAACGCATTTGTTGTTCTAGACCAGGCCATGGCTCACAGCGTCGGACAGGGTTGCCGAATAGGCTAGGGAACAAACTGACAGGGTTCTTTGTTCAAAAAGGGCGTCAGAATGGGGAAAATGGATCCCCGGGGCGGACCATGCCATGCAGAGGACAGGGGTATTAGTGCGAGGCTGAGCTATTAATGGCGACACGGGCAGGGGACTATGACACGGTGTGGACAGCTTTTCCAATCAAGACCGACGCATCTAGTGCCAAAGCTTAAACGGCACAGCAGAACGGCAGCACCAGAGCCTCTGGTGGTGGTTTCACTGGGTGAGTCGCCCTCTCAGTTACTCTCCTGTTATGGCTTGGCTCGGCTTGGCTTGGAGAGAAGCAGTACAGTTATGCCAGGCCTGGTCATAATAGACCAGAACAGAATCACAAGACTTGGGTCTTCTTGTACGCCCTTGCCTGATGATTTATGGCATATTTGTCTACTGACACGCCGGTAATCAGTGGCGACGCTGAGCAAGACGTTAAACTCTGGCTCTGATTATTGGACATCGCGAGCCTCACAAGGACCTTGGCCTTAACCGTGGACCATGCAGGGTCCGGTGAGCCTGCTCCGGTTGCCGAGCATGTCTCCATTACCCATACCATATCAGTACGACGATATCGCTGGACGGAATCATACGGATAGTTCCCGAAGCCATCGGTGACGGCTATGTTCTGTGTCCAGACGGGTCGATGCATCTCAGCTACAGGAGCTTGCCAGAAGAAAGCAAGCCACCAGGATAAATTTAGCTTCTTCATGTCCAAGTCGAGGCAAAAGACCAACCACCTGTTCTTTGACTGAGAGACTGTGCTCTCCCTGCAATAGCCTGCACCTCCTTGCGGCCATGAATCGAAAAGGGCATACGGGGTGGCTTTTCGAGAGTGCATGTCACGATGCACGGAGCTTTCTAGAAGCGGCCATTAATATCCAGCCTTACGAGTCTTGTGATGATGAGAACCGCGTGGTGACTTCACAATTGGTGTTTCTTTACCTCCCCCTGTCGCTGACTGTCATCAGTCAAAGGTTCGCCGAAGTGTAGACGTCTTTCGCGAGCATCCTAGGCATCTCACCAATTTCAGATCGTTGGTGTTATGCACGCTACGCGAGTCATGGTTGGAGTTCGATTGACACACAAGTTGATTCATTGTAAAATTGTTATCACTCTCAACAGATCAGGTTTCCAAGTTCATGACTATCTAGCTTCAGTCTAGTTGTCCTCGGTAGACTACACCGTTGGTTTCTTCTGACTGATGCAGCCAAGAGTTTGGCCCTTTTGTCTCCGCTATTGAGCTTCAATTTCCCCGGCGTATTCGCAACGTCTATGGAGACTATTACATATCTAGAGACTATTGATAGACTGGCAGACTAAAAGATCGACCAAACTGTTCGGCTCTTAGTACCGACTCGCGTAGCTAGCGAGTTCCTGGGTTAGGTTTGGGAATGTCAAAGCACCTCTCCCAACACCTTTTTATCGAATCAAGTCTTGCAAGAGCTGGTTTCCAGAAAGTCTAAGTCTGAAAGCGGAAACTATAACAGGGGCGATCTTCCGTGTCTTCCTAGTGTTGATGCCTACATGCGAGAACCCGGCAGTCAACTGCGTCCTCACGACAACTTCAGTGGTTCAAGGGATGAACATTGCTAAGTGGCTACGCGAGTCAAAGGGCCTTGGGCATTATGTTGTGGCATCGATGGAGATGGAGACTCCGCGGTCTTGGCAAATTGTGAGTGTCCAACTTATCACTGCTGGTTACACCAATACTATTACCGCATAGACAGACGCTGAAGGCCAATTTTGGAGCCAGACCCATTCACTAACGAGGGCTATATTGTAAATGACTCTTTTGTAATTTGCCTAGTGGAGGAACGTCGTTGACATGAGACGGCTACGGAGTCAGTACTTGGTGTTTGCTGCCCGCAGCCTCGACAGGCAGTTCTCACGACTCATTAATCAATACAAGACGGTGCTCTTATCTTTGAAATGAGAGACAGTGCAACGTTTCTTATGCTATAGCATGGAACTGATACCGAAATGTTCCTCTCCTTGTTGGTCGTGGTTGGCGGTGGCTACCCTACAGCATCACTGATCCTCTTTGTAGGCATTCGCAAGTTGCCAATAAATTGTAAGTGCTTTAGTTCAATAGATGCAAAACACTATCATCGAGACTCGAAGTTCGATTGGGTGCCTAATACTGCAATGTGACAAGATGGTGACGAAACAACTCAACTCGGGGCTCAAATACCACAGTGATACTATCATCCATATGGTGATCTTCCACGCTTCAGTGACATTGCTCCAGCTTGCAGCAGCATAATAAAGTAACCTATCTATCTAACTCGGACCCCATAAATGCCGATCAACTCCTCCCATGAATCCGAGTGCTTCTATCTACTTGTGGCATAACATGTTGCCATTCTCCCAGTCCCATTTCCCAGTCCCAGCTTCCATCAGGTATCTCGTCCTCCCTCGTCAGTTCATACCATCATTCAACATCAATCAAAATGGCTCCAAGACTTTTCATAAACCCCCTTGAACTTCGCCATGCAACCCGTACCATGCTATCTACTGCGATAAAAGAATCAGTGCTATCTATAACTATGTAATAACGACGAACCACTTCCACTGCCACCCTTGAGTCATTCCTTCAAGAAATAAGAAGGCCGAGATCAGTCGCCATCCCATACTACAGAGTGTAATGCGACTCCAAATTTTGTCGGTCTCGTTGCTGCATCTGGCCAACAAAGTTGCTAAACTCGGGAATTATTTGTTTGTAGATATCGATGACCTGAAAGACGTTAGTTTGTGTGATAAAGAAACAATTGCAATGCAATAGGCACTGACCTTCTGGAAGACATCATGCAACTCCTGCCTGACTGGGCTCTTCAAGTCAATATCGCGATAACGGGCAATGGCCGTAAAATAGTTGAGCAACTCCTTCTCCATGGCCTGAGGGTTTCGTCCCACGATCATAGAAAATCCCTTGAAAGCTGTCGCCTTCTCTTCAGTTGCATCGACCTCGTTCATGATGCTGATCCATTCCTCTGCAAAAGTTGAAAGATGAGGTCCAAGCTGTTCCGAGTTCTCGAGGCCGAGGCGTCCCAAAGCCATGGCAGCATTTTCGTTCAGCGCTTTAGGAACACGAGGGTTGGTCATAATCTCAACAAACCGTTGGAGAAGCTCTTGAACCCATGGACCCATGTGCTCCTTGTGTTGCATTGAAATTTCACCAACTGACCAGCAGGCATTGTTAACGACGCCAAACCCACTGTCCATATCCTCATCAAGGACGCTGTCCATATCAAGCTGCTTCAGCAGGATGGGAATAATTGTGGCAAGGTAGGGCTGTAGTAGAGGATAGACGTATCTAGCGCAATCTCCCAACAGTGCATAGGCAGATTGTCGAACTTCGTCACTGGGGTCCTCCATACAGAAGCTGAGGAGCTCAAAGAAGGATTGTTGGGAGCTCTTGACCAATGCAGCCGACTTGTCATCGTTGAGAGCTTGGACGATGGCACTAAGAAGATCCAGACTTGTTACCAGGAAATCCTTGTCAGGTTGGTCAACTATGGGGTTGCCAGCAGCGGCCAGAGTCTGCTCAAGATTGACGTGAATGATGTTGACGCATCGAAGGAAGATAGGCTCAGCATAGGAAGCGAACGCATCACCGAGTGCCATCGCCACATAAGAGAGGCACTCTAGCAGAGGGAACAGCTCCCGTGACTGATCCGATACACGGTTGTATCGGTCGATCAAGGCAGGCATCAGCTTGCCAGACAGCTCTGGTGCGGCCATGACAGGTCCAATATGCTCCGCCAGTGTCTGTACACAGTCGTAAAGAATGTACATGTTGCGATCCTTGTACTTGGCAAAGCAATGAACGAATTGCTGGATAATGGGGCCACAGTAAGGTTCAAGAATCTTACCTGCCTTCTCTTCGAGGTTGGCGAATGCCGATGCAGCAGCTTCTTGTACTTTCTTGTTCTTATCCAACATGTGGCGGAGAATACCATCCATCAAAGGGAGAAAGAACTGATCCTTGTCTGTATCCTCCAGATTGGCAGCCCAGGACGAATATCGACCAAGGGTCCAACAGGTTATCTGTCTCACAACAGGCTCCGAGTCCTCGAGAAGAGAGATGAGGTAAGGCACAAGCTCAGGCAAGTGAGGGACAACAACTTCCATGCATCCATCAGCAACAGCACCCAAGGCGAGAACAGCGGCTTCTCGCTGAGGCCACTCATCGTGCTTCAGATGCTGTGACAGATAGGGGAAGATAGCCTCGAAAACAGGAGATTGGAAGTCGCGGGCGAAAACATCGAGAGCGGCGGCGGAGCACTTGCGGATGGTCCATCGCTCGTCAGGGTTGGCGTCGTCACCGTCGTCGTAGTCATCGATTTCTCCCTCCTCGGTATCGTCGTCCATTCCACCGAGCTTCTCGAAGCCATTTCCATTCTGGGCTTGATCTGCGGACTCGCTGACCCCACCGTTGGCCTTTCGTGCAAGAGCCTTCTTGGCAAACGCAGGGCGGATATCCTCTTCACGATCCTCCTCCTCCTCGTCATCCGAAGCACCTCCAAGGAGGGCAATGTCCTCTCCACTGTAAACCATGCACTCGAGAAGGACAGGAATAATCTTGTTGATGTACGGCTCCAATGCCCTCCACAGATTGTCATGTTCTCCCACGGCGAGCCAGAATTCGGCCGCTTCACAGGCCAAGTCCTCATCGTCGCCTTTCTGCTGGGATATTATGTAGTCGACGAGGCCACTGATGTGCGGCTGGAGCTTGTCGGGTCGCGTCTCAACTAGATGAACAAAGGCGCGGCACACTTGTCGTCGAACATCGACATTGTCATCGCTGGCCAGAACAAACAGATGCTGGAGGAGGTCATCGATGGAGTTAAGCATGGCCTGTGATTCTCGAGGTGTGAAGACGTTGATGGCAGTAAGCGCACCAGCCCTGACCTTGGGCAGAGGGCTCTTGGTGGCCGCGATAAAATGGGGAAGAACATAGTTGAGGGGTCGCTGGCCATTAACCTCCTTGGTCAACTGACGGAAGTTGTCCTCACAGATCTTGGCCAGAGCAGACATAGCACCCTCTTGCGCCTCATTCGAAGTTTGACCGGATGTGTTACCGACCAAGTCGAGGAGCTGAGGAAGTAGCTCCGGCCAGCTGAGCAAGCCTCCACGGCGGACAATTTCGGTAGCAATATTTCCAGCAAAGTTGCGGATCTGGGAGTTCTTGTCTTGCAGGCACATGGGGACCGACAGCTTGATGAGCTGGAGGTTGGATTCGGGGATGCTCTTCCATTCGCTTCGAACATTATTCTTGAGCATGATGCCAGCGGCGGAGCGCACGAGGTGAAAATCTTGCTCCGAGAATTGAAGGCCATTGGGAGGTGAGGAGCTTGAGAAGAGATATGCGAGATAGTTGTTGATGTCGGGGGAGTTCTTGGCTTGTTGAAGCATCTGCAAAAGATGATTAGCTGAGGGGCGGCGCATGCATTGCGATGGGCAAGCAAAGTCTTACCAATTCAGCCTGCTTCTGAGCATTCTTGTCGAAACCACTGAGGGAGTCTTTGAGGCAAGCAGCGAGCTGCTGCAGCGACTCGGGGGCGGGTTCCCAGGAGGACATGGCTGCGGTGGTGTTGACAACGTCTCTGAACGTCGCAGAAGGCGGTTGTAGAGAAGAGGGGCGCAGAAGCGAGATGGAAACTTTGTGAACGACTTTCACATGAGCTAAGCTCCACAGCTCCTACTCGTCAACAGTTAGCAATGCGCAAGCCTTGAGCCAGGACAAGATGGGATGACAATGGTGAAGGAGTCTGGGAGAGGGGAGAGACGAGAGACGAGAGACCAGCGGTGGACTCTTGTATAGTGGGATAGAGTATCGTATCCGTCTGTCGTCGTATGGGATGGCAGTGGGCGAGAAGCGAATGTGCCCCTCCGATACAGGGATGTGCAACACCGTGGGGCCACACTGCAAAGCTCAAGTCAACTCAAGCCTACTCACCTGGTTTCTTTACTGAGACGCCTAGCAGCTTCGCCTTTGTTCCTAGCGATTGCTTATCACGACCCTAATAGTAATATCAAGAAAAAGGGTGACAGGACGCTATGCGTCTTGAGACGCAGCTGCAAAGAAAAAGACAGTCGAGGGGGAGAGGTTATTACAGATCTCTCGAGTTAGAGTTGAAGAAGCTCAGCTGCCCACCAAGAGTAGGGGACGAAGATTTTGGTGTAGTTTCGAGGAGAGAGCGGAGGCTCCAGGTCAAGGTCAAGGGCATTCAACCAAGAAATTGCCCCTTTGAGACTAGCGATGGCGAGATGAGAGACACAATGGGGGCATGGCACGTATCAGGCGCACTGTAAAGTAGCCTGAAACACCCAATAAGACCGTGCCAATCGAGGTTTCTAGTGGCGCGGGGTGCGATAACGATAACCCGCCCGCAGAAATCGAGAAAATTTGTCACTGAAGAAATGCAAGGCAAGGCAGGCTCTTTTTCTTTGCTGCGGGGATCGCCGGAGCTAGAAGAATAAACTGTTGGGTTCCATTTTATTTTAGAGCAACAAATGTTGTCATCTTATATGGTCCTCGAGGAGCAAGAAAACTTGAGACTTTCAACGAGGATACCAAAATAAACTTAGTAAAGTGTCCATTAAAGCTTAGGCTAAGTTACCTGAATCTTTTCATCGCTTACGATCAAGGTCCTAAGTTTTCTTGCCTCCCCTGGATAGTCTATCGTTCGTTCATCCGTCTCGTCTCGTGGCTGGTTACAAGAGTCGACGAGACGAAATAGCCGCTCGTTTGAATTCGTTATCCAACCATTTCAACAAAATCGATCTGGCTCCGAATCATCCATTCATATTAACGCCTGCAACGGGCCGCGGCCTTGCCTGAGACAGCATCTAACGGCCTGGGCTACCCGTAATACTGTGTTCAAACTCAGGCCATATTTGCAACTCTAGAAACTCAAAGATTCCGACCAACCTACATCCATGTTTAGCTAGGTAGTTTCTTGCGTAGTCTCCCGTATGGACCGATAAACTGTCGAGAGTATCACCCTTCATCTGATAGTCCAGTTTCACCAAAGCGTCGCTGCGGGATCAGTCTCGTCGTAAGTGCCGCGCAGCTTGGTGTTGCACCAGCCTGAACATCGTGTATTACTTGTGCGACACTATTTCCTGGCCAGTCGCTATCGCAATAAAGCGGTCTGCAGCTGGCTTATGCCCAAGAAACCTGGCGAGGTCTGGCCGCCTTGACCAAGCAATTTGGGGATACAAAGTCCTGAAGTAATGGAAGCTGTGGCCTTGGAGGCGAGATAGGTAACTCGTGTATTCACAGACCCTTTATTGTTTCTCTTCGGCGTAATATCTATTGAGAAAGGCACAACGATAACAAGTCTCCTCAGCACAAAAACAGAAGGATTGGGTCTTATGGTGTTACAGGCGCAATCCCGCCTGGTGACAAACATTTGCCTCAACCCGTCTGCCTCTGTGTACCACTGCGGATTCATCCGGGATTGTTTGTGGTCCATGCCGTAATTCTCCCAGGACTCTCTTGACAGCTATGTTACTCGGTGACATGAATGAAGATGTGCGCCATAATTCTAAGTGGTTCTGAGTCTGTCGGTGAGAGTTTCTAGGATAGACATCAGGTATTGATGGAGGCTAAGGTGGTGGGTGATGCAAGTCCGTAGCTCTTCTTCCAAGATTGTCATTTGTTAAGTGTTAAAACTTCGTATTCCTTAACCTGGTTGCAGGTATCCTTATCCTATCAGGCCGCAGTCGACTTGGGGCCCGATAGCTGTAGCCTCTCTAATACAACCTGAACAATAGTCCTGAAGGCCTCCATCTCCTCTTCCACCGTACCTCCCATACCCGCATTAGCAAGACTTATCGAGTTAGTAACGTACACCGGGAGCTGTGATTTTCGAGCCAAAAGCTTCGCCAAGCGTGTTGTAAACTCCACTGATGCCTCTGAAGAGTAGAGCGTGGTAGATAATGGCTGTGCCTGGTCAAGCCGCTATGAAAGTTAGCAAAATATTACCGGAACAGAAACGGGCCGTACTCACGTTAGGCAGGGCGTAGACAAAAGAACCCATAGAGACAGGAGTGGCGAGCTCGTCTTGTGTCGCTGTTGTGAGGAATAGCACAATGGACTTTGCTTTGGTGGAAAGGCGGAGGTAGATGCGGGTGTCTAGAGAGCGGGGGAGGGGTACAGAGAGCTCGATTACGTCTGTAGCCATGATGTGTCTTATGAGGAAGTATAAAGTTATTATCTTGACGTAGCAGAAATCTCTTGATCTCAAGACGGCGAGTGAGAGTCTTTGGTAGCTCTGAGTGCCGGGATGTGTGTGTTGTGAGGTGAAGTGGAAATCGGTGTTTCGGTTGAGCGTCTGACGTAACTGGAGAGGTTATCAAATTTGCAGCCAAAACAACAATAGATTATACTTACTGACAATAAAAAACGACCAGACGGCAAATGGCAAGCTAAGAGGCTCCTTTCTTTTGATGATGCTTTATTCAAGTCGTCGATTTGCACTCGAATCCGCAATCACATGATCACCTCAACCCCACGCAAACTCATTCGGAGGCCCGCATAAATGATTGTCAACTTGTAGAAAGAGCGGCATGAGTCCATTCTAATCTTTTCACATCAATTTTAACTCTTACTGTTCCATCAGCTCACTAAATCGCTTCCAAGACCCGGGTTCATGAGATAACAAAAAAAAAATTGACTCTTGTGTTATATCCTCAGCATTCCTCTCTACCCCTCCATGACCCTTACTTAAACGCAGTATCAAATCTATTTCTAAGCTATACATACAGTATGGCGGGATCTGAAGATGGCCACCACATCGAAATTGTCCCAGATGACAGTGCATGGGCTGGAGTAGAGGATAATGCTGAAGATCCTGAAGAGGTTCGAGTTATTTTCAGCGCCTTGGATTCATTCTTGTGAGTTATCCCAAGAAAACTCACACGAGTCGGATCACTTCTACTCTCCGTCTATGGGCAAACCATAACAGAGCACCAACATTCGCTCAACGCATATGTGTAATCCAGTTCATATACACTGTTCTTTATACTGAACCCTCAATAGTCAATACGCCAAAGTATCCCACTTCAACGTCACTCACCTTCGACGTCAAGCCTTCTACGCTCTTCCCCAAGAACAATGGAAACTCTTGGCTGCACCTCCGTTCAACTTCCTAGACACTCTGGAGAAGACTGATGATGCAATTGATGAGAATGCTGAGCTGGCTCGTACCATTGCTCGTGTTGGCCTACAGTCATTTCGAATGATGACGACAGATCCCGAAGACCCTGAACCCAAGATGCCTCAAGAATGGGCCGGAGTCGCCAAGCACTCTGATGTTGACAAAGCGAGGAGTACTATTCGCCAGTTCTACAGAGATTGGACCGAGGCGGGAGCTGCGGAGAGAGAAGCTAGTTATGGTCCCGTCATGAAAGCTCTTGCGGCAGAAAAGGAAAGATTTCCGGATAGATCTCCTCTAAACGTATTGGTGCCAGGTGCCGGTCTAGGAAGATTGGTATTTGATCTGGTTGCGAATGGATATTCTGCTGAAGGCAACGAGATATCCTATCACCAACTCCTCGCCTCATCATACATTCTAAACTATTGTCCTGCAGCTGAACAGCATACTATTTACCCCTGGGTCCACAGTTTCTCCAATCACCTCACCCGAGCGAACCACCTCAGAAGCTATCGCGTTCCGGACATCCATCCAGCCTCTGTTCTAGCCGTCACACCTAATGCTGGAGAAATGTCCATGTGCGCCGCCGACTTTCTCTGCCTCTATTCTAACGAAGACCATGAAGCACAATACGATGCTGTGGCAAGTGTCTTCTTCCTCGACACAGCACCCAATCTGATTCGGTACCTGGAGGTCATACGGCACTGTCTTCGGCCTGGAGGTGTTCTTATCAACGTGGGGCCGTTATTGTGGCATTTTGAAAACAACGCGCCTGGTACTCATGGGCAGGATGGTGAAGCAGAGCACGACCCAAAGAGTTCATCGGGCATCGCTGATCCAGGAAGTTTTGAGCTGGCCGACGACGAAGTCATTGCACTGTTGGAGAAGATGGGATTCGTTGTTGAGTGGCACATGACTGGTGTCCATGCGCCGTATATTCATGATCCTGATAGTCTTCTACAGTCAACGTATAGAGCAAGTACTTGGATGGCTCGAAAGCCATTAGAGCAAGGGAATTCATGATGGTCGCCAATAACATCAAGACTGGCACAGATAAAATAAATGAATAGACATCAATAGGCATTTACCTTCTATTTATATCCCCATGAATGAAGGATTGTTCTTTATCATACATTTCGCATCCATCGCCCCTACAGCTTCGACTTGGAGTCAACCATGAGCTCGCCTCGCTGCCACAGGGCACCACCATCAATAGCAATTGTCTCACCATTAACATGAGATCCTGCCCGACTAGCTAGGTAAACAACCACACCAGCAATATCCTCAGGCTTGCCCAGTCGGCGCATAGGGTTGCTGTTTGCGATCTCCTCAGCACCACCAGACATCTCCAGCAGACCATTGGACATCTTGCTAGGGAAGAAGCCAGGGCAGATGGAGTTAACGGTGATGTGCCTAGGTCCCAGCTCCATGGCTATGTTGCGTCCCAGATGTAGCACAGCAGCCTTGCTAGCGGAGTAACCATATGTGCCCTGCTTTCCAATTGTGCCGACACCAAGTCCTGCAACACTGGCAGTGATAATCACACGGCTAGGATCCTGAAGAGAAGCGCTCTTCTCGAGGAGTGGTGTAAAGAGACGGATTGTGTTGAAAACAGCCTTGACGTTGAGGTCCATGACCTTGGCAAAAGCAGAGTCAGGATGCGTGTCAAACTGCTCGCCCCATGTAGCTCCAGCATTGGCGAGGAGAATATCGACGCGGTCAGTGTGCTTCTTGACCTGCGCGAGAAGACTCTCTACACCCTCGAACTTGGATGAGTCCGCGGGAACTGAGATGGCAACAGCACCGGGAGCAAGATTGGGGAGAGCATTGAGAGCTTTGCATGCTTCTTCACAGGCAGCGGCCTTACGGGATGAGATGAAGACCTTTGATGCGCCTGCTTGGAGGAACCTGAGACAATGTCAGTCGCGTTTGTAGATAAATCGTAATAAATGACTTACGCTGAAGCTGCGTGCAGACCAAGACCACGAGAGCCGCCGGTGATAACAGCGACCTTGCCCTTCAGGGAGAAAAGCGAAGGGAAATCTTCCAACTGAGCTTCAGCCATTGTGCTTGTATTTGTGGTTGTAAAAAGGGAAGTGGATAGTACAAGGGTACAAGGGATGACGTATAAGGGGTCGTGTGGTGTGATGGTATAATCCTATAACTTTTACAACGAGATCAAAGCAGAAATATTTTACTTGAATATCGAGGGATGAAGAGATCTTTTATAGGAAAGAGAATTGATAAGCAACGTCTCCCCTTGATCTTCGCGACGAACGTCAAGCCTCGGAGTTTTGTCTGCCCTGGGGTACGTCCGGGGTTCATTAATTAAGCCTCCGGTTGCGGGGAAAAAGATGCCGAGGCACGACGTCCGGTGGGTGGGTCTATCTCGGTAACCTCCCTCACAACAAGGCTACCCATTCATTCATTTGTATATAATAAGGAAGCCAGTCTTGGAGGCATAAATTCGTGTATTCATTCTGATGTTTGCACTAGACTCGTACCAAAGAGACACCCCTCAGCGTTCCCAAAAACGGGACACTGCCTCGTAAATGATTGTGATGCCAGCCAGGCATTTGCAACTCATCATAAAACCCAGCGAAGTCCTTATGAATCATATCTTCATTAAACCCATTGGAGAGCCCCTGTAAGACTATCTCAAAACTGAAGAAGAGAAGGAGTGAGGAAACGATGTAACAAAAAGAAAAATCCAAACTCATCATATTTCAAGAATAACTTCATCAATATGTCAGGAGTTGTGTGCTGTTCCACCAAATCTTGCTGTCAAGTTGTATAAAAAGATCTTGCCCAACACAATAGAGTACTAAGAAACACTTTCCAAATTGTTGAAGACGTTGAGGAAAAAAATAATGCAAAAGCCCGGACCATGAACAAGAAGAAAATGACTACCTTGTGTGAACGCACATTAGTGAATTGCGCGCCACTTGCGAGGGTGTTCGGTTTCCAACCAGGAAGCTACCACGATAATTCAGGCAGCAAGTTTGGAACGTCGAGCATAACCCATACCGTATCTGTCTCGAGATTGCGAAGCTGCCGAGACAAGTTTCGCAGGTGCATGCCAGAGAAACTGGCAGCTCCTGAGGAACGTATATATGCAGGTGTCATGGATGACACCCGATGTAGGGACCTGCTAACACAGGCACCATAAAACGTGAATGTTAGAGCTGTTCGCAGGATCATGGTCTGCGATGCTTCTTCTTTACATGCGTCTTCTTTGCCCAGCTAGTGTTGACCGCCTCAGTGACAATGTCCCAATCTGAGGTCACCACTCGACCGATGAAGAGCACTTTGACGTTATGTTCTACCGTTGTGAGTTTTGAGTAATTAACTCGGGACTCTTTTGCGATTCGCTCATCTGGCTCGTGGATGTGCACACGAACAGGAGGATATCCAAGCTCTGGCTCGCCAGGTAGGGCGGTAGGGTTTCGATTGCTACTTTCGACAACGATTCCGTGTTGTTCAGCCTTGACGCCACTCTTTTTACAGCCTTTCTTACCATAGGTCGAGATAGGTCTATAATGTTAGCCTAATTGGGGGGCTCAAGCGCTGTTAGGACATGACACTTACATGCAAGTGCAGTGGCCACGATCGTTTGCGACT
Source organism: Fusarium sp. NRRL 25184 (assembly GCA_013755755.1). Classification (NCBI taxonomy): domain Eukaryota; kingdom Fungi; phylum Ascomycota; class Sordariomycetes; order Hypocreales; family Nectriaceae; genus Fusarium; species Fusarium sp. NRRL 25184. The sequence continues at coordinate 81,309 of JABSSZ010000699.1, forward strand.
ACGATGAACCGACGAAAATGAACAAATATTTGACCGCCGTACCGGTCGCGATAGACTGTTTCTTCAACTACACTGCCTCCTCCTGCTGGCTCCGGCCAGAGGACTTTGAAGACCTGTCGGGCGGTTAGCATAATTTTAGAGTCTGGGGTGAGCCAGCTTACCTCGCCGGGTTGGAACATATGAGACTGTGCAACACGATACCCTAGCATCAAGTTAGTTTGACCCTACGTTACACAGAACAGATAATCATACGTGGATCTAGAGTCTCTGTTTCACCACCAGTGCCTACAATGTGCTCTTGGTTGGTGGAGGCCACAGCTGGCCCGGGATCGTCTTCCTCATCTTGAGCTACTATGGGGGTTAGAAACCTCAGATTAATTTACAGTTCAGCCTCAAAGTCACGTACCGTAGGGGGTGTATGCAGCGGATGACGATTCGCCGCCTCGGTATTGATCTCGCGAATACTGTCGACTTTGAGCAAGGGCTGCCTGAAGCTCTGGGTCTTCCCCCTCGGCTGAGCCGCTTGGATAAGGCTGGTTGGATGCAGAATCTCCTGTGGTTGAGTAAGCTTTGTCAATACTAATACTAATACTCAGATTGAGATGGAGCCTCTCGCGTACCTTGAGTAGCTTGTGGTAATATGTAATACTGGCCAGTATTCGGGTCATAATCTGGCTAGTTTAGCAATCTGTCCCATCGGGATGCCGTGAACTCTTCCGCTTACTTACAGGTTTGTTCTGTTTGCTGAGTGGTTGTAGATGCAGATGGTCTCCGTTGACTATGACGGTTTTCATAACCGTGTTCATCAACCTCGTCAATGGCCTCCTGAGCGGTTGCCTTGCCTTTCCCACTAGAGGACTTGGACGGTTTCGATTTCGACCTTGATGAACTGCTATGCGACCTCGATGATTTGGATTTTACTCTCGACGATGATCCGCCCGTGACATATTCATTATCTAGACCATCCAATACGTTAGTATAAATTCAGAGCCGACGAGGTGGAGAAGGGGCCAAGAGGCTTGTGCTGGAAATTCAGGGGACCAACACAGGTCAAAACGTACTGTCGTGCTCGTCTCCCGCCGCTTGTTCAGGGCTCTGTATGTTGACTGAACCAAACTGCTGGGTCACCTGGTCCATCTGGTCCATCTGGTCCATCTGTTGAACTTGTGCAGGGACCTGCACAGGAGTTCGGGGCACCTCTCTATTCTGAGCAGACTCATATTCGCTCTGCCATTGAATATCCGAGTTGCCTATATGACGTTAGTTAGTAAGTCTGGAAGAGAAGTTGGAAGGTTAGATAGAAATACACACCGGCAGCGTCTACTCTCTGGCGATAATATTGCTGGTAGTCTGGATTCCATATCCACCTAGACCACTCGCTCCATCCTGGTCTGCTTGTTTGATACATAGTAGCATTTTGCGCATGCAAGCAACGCGTCTAGATACCCCGACTCGATTGCAGGTCTTGAAATAAATATGTTCAACGAGGAGGAGGTTAAGATAGGTCTGTAGTTGATACACCCACCAAGCGTGAAAACTGATGTGGATATATGATGCCGCAGTAATTAATATGCGAAACGTCAAATGAGCAGAGAATGCATAGATATTTTGCACCACTAGGAACAAGGAAGTGTTTGATGTAAAGAACTTTGAGTTCTTTCGCATCCAAAGCCCGAGGTCCTGTTAGTTGTTCAGAACGTAACGAACTGAAGTAAAGCGGTACCGACAACTGGGGAGATGGTGGGTTGGGGGCTTTTGTAGAAATAAGCAAGAGTACAGTACAGTGGAACCGCAAAACCGAGAAGTTAGCTGGCTAACCAAAAAATGCGGCTCAGCTCTTGATTCGGGATGGAGACTGGATAAGGGAGCTGCAGCTTGGTTGCACGAGGACGAAGATCCGGGCTCTCGTTGGGTTCCTTGGGGTGCGTTGGCGTAGATCGAGATAGAAATTGGATTGATTTTTGTAGATGCAAGTACTCGAGAGATTCCACTGAGACGACTGTCTCGTCTTTGCTTTAGTGCTATACCGGCTTCCTGTATCTGGGCGAGGTTGACCAGTGTCCTGTAGGGATTTGTTGCCTGTGGCGTATGTAGGTCGGGGTAGGCAGGTGAGATTCTGCCGCCAAAACTAGGATTGTTGCTTCAGAGTTGCATAAAGTATGCTGAAGGGGTATCTCGTGCGCCTCTTGTGGTGGTGCTGCTGGTGAAGTAGGAGTCAGAGCAGTTGTTGAAGGCGGGTTGGTCGAGGTGGTGGTACAACAGGAAGACCAGCATCTGCCCGCAGGATACGCGATGATGACAACCAAATACTAGCAATAAGAAGGGCAGAAATACTGCTTGGTTGCAGGAGTTGCAGGACCGCCTGAAGGAATGGCGTGCAGCCTGATGTCAGTAAGCAGGAGCTGGAGCTGGAGCTGGAGCTTTGAGTCACAACAAATCTCCCAGTTCCGGTCGACCTTGAAGAATAGGTCGGTACGGGAAACAAGAGGTAGAAACCGGAAGGGCTCAGAGTGTGGACAACTGAGCGGCAACCGCAGCTTATCAGTCGCTTCTGACTATGCAGTCCAGCATCTCTTTAATGTCGCGCATCAGCCAGCGAGTAACAGAACGAGTCGAGTGGGGATGGATGCAACAAGTGGAGGAGGTGGACTCATGGAGGGGTTCTCGGAGGAGTCGAGCTGTAAACTCGCATGTCGAGACCCTTAGCAAGCAACTGAAGAGGAAATAAGGAAAAGGCCTGAAGGAGATGCAGTTCCGTCCAAGATAACACCAGCTGAGACGTCGAGTTGTGGGCTCTCAAGAGAGCAGAGAGCAGTGGATGATATGGGCTTTTCATGTTGAATAGGCACTGAACATATGCTGCAAGACACGCCCCTCTGCTTCGAATACAGAGTCCAAGACGGAACGGACATGGGCGATATGCAAAGAGCCGAGAGCGTATTGGACCAAAGTGGATGAATTGGAGGGGAGTGAGCGATTTTGGAAGGCGTCCATCGGGAATGTCTGCAGGGTGGTGTTGTTGGTGTCGAGGTAGAGTTACAACGACGAGGCTCTAGTAGCATCTGCTAAGCTAAGTTAGCCCGGGATAAGTGGATGGGAAGAGCACAGTGTGTGTTTTGAGCATCCACCATTAGTGGAATCTGAGCTGGCCTCAAAAGTCTGGTGACCAAGCTCAGTAAGTCAAGCAAGCAAGCTCACTCACGTTGAGGCGTAACTTAATTGACAAGCTCCCGTCTGTTGAACGTTTTATTATGATCCAATGACGTGGATATTTTCCTTCTTCTCTCCACCGTTTGTTTATACGGGACATTATAAGCGATACTACCTATAGGTAATTTTGGTAACCACTGCAGGCTGCATACCCGTCGCGTAGTGGACCTCCCTCCACCTACCTACTCTACTCCTTAACAGCCCCCCAGTATTGTCTGACACGGACACTATCACTGGCCCAGCATTTCCTGCACAATCTGTGTAGACTCATAGCTCCCCCTCCCTCGCTCTGCTGTCACGTTCTTATTTGGTCAGTCCGGATCATGAGATAACAAGTGCTGGACTTGCTTTGTCCCGTAATCGCCAATGGATAAATCAGAAGCTCCCACATGCTTTTCCTCACATTCAGGCGCTAACTGTCGCTAGCCTTTAGTGGCCGCTGTCCCCCGGACGCCGGGATGTTTCCCCTAGAAACTGAACCTTGTTGTGTGTCACCATCTCATTCCAACGTGCAAATCAGCCGCCAGAGAGCTATGTCGTCCGCCCCAAGTTTCTACTTATGTCGCTAAATGAAAAAAAAGCAAATCCCTGGCTGGCTGGCTCTGGCTGTTTTCATTTCCTTGTCATCTCCCTTTTCCTCTCCCTTTCGTCGACAGTCACTCAAAGAGCCTCAACGATCGACTCAGCATTGATCGTCGCATCCGTTTATCTGAGAGAGAGAAATGGACAGGCCGCCTCCAGTTCTGATGAGTTCGTCTCTTTATATTAGCTCTGTTGATCTTACGTACGTCGATGGAGGCCGTAGCGTACGACAACCACAACCACAACCACTCGAGCTACGCCCGAATCCACCAAAACTCGCATCACCAATATCCTCATTCTTCGACCTCACCTCTTCCTGTGCCTGTGCCTGGGATCCATGGCAATCCCCGCTACCGGCACGAGTTTGAGGGCGAGGGGCATTATCCGATCCACGATGCTCTACCGCCATCAAACCCGATTCATGTCTCGACAAGCTTCCCTATGTCCGAAGTTGAGACGGTGTTTTCCAACAATCAAGCACCGTCTACTCAGGCCAGCGTGATAGACATGTCGGGCCCGCCTCCGCCTTCCCATCCTCCTCCACCATGGAAACCTGGCCTTGACAATCCTCCGCCTCCTCCTCCTCCTCCACCACCACCACCATTCTATCTTCGACCTCCAACTATACCATCGCCATCATCCCCGCACGCGTCAAGTGGCCCCCCGTTCTATCTACCGCCGCCTCCACCTCCACCTCAACCACCACCTGGCAATTTCATCGCCAATACAAATCTACGCCCACCATTCACTTATAACCTTGACACGGTTCCACCTCCACAACGGCTCTCTCAGCAGACATGGCCGGCGCCACCACCTCGGATGACCTTCAGTTCTGCACCCAATTCTCCCAGTGATGCACCAACCCAGACTCAAACACCAAATTTGAGACCGCCCAGAGGACTTATTAGCTTCGGACCACCACACAGCGCCCATCAGTCGGGAAATAAGAGTAGTCTGGCAATCCGCCTGGCCCCAAAAGCATCAACTCAGCCCGAACTTCGGGATACCACTTCCACATCTCAATCTTCAAACCATACAATTCCGCGGTTAATTGATGATGAGTTGTCTTTATCTGATTCTCTGTCCGATGAGGACTCTCTTGTCCTCAGAAACTCGCGCCAGTTTCCCCCTCTATATCCTACAGCATCCAACTTGAATCCACAAGGAGGAAATCGCAAGACTTCTATGACAACTCGTATAACCAACTGGATATCTGAATACGAGCGGGATCGCGCCCCGAAAGATCGCCTGGACTTGAGCACCAGCCTCGATCCTGTCTTGGAAACCACCAGGGGTAGCAGAAGTCATCGATCGAAAGAGTCTGCCCCTCCTGAGGATACTCTGGAGCTACTCTGGGTCAAACTCAAAGATCAACGGGTCAAGTTGAACGACATCAAGAGTCAAATGGCCAAGAAGCGAAAAAGATTAAGAGAGTTGCGGCGACAGAGGGACGATGCAGACAATACATTCATGGGTGTCGTTCGACCTATGCTGATTGCTCAACAAGGGCAGATTGTAACAGGACCTGCCACTCTGGAACGACATTTGGCAGAGCTGCAGCGGCTGAGAACTGAATACCAAGCCTATGAAAACGATTATGAAGATCTTGAGATCACCTTGGATGAAGAAGAGGAAATCCTCAACAGGCTGGAGATTCGATTCTTTAGTTTGCTCGCGGTTGGTCAAGCTGTTCCTCTCGAACAGCCTCCTGAAGACGACACAAAGCATGAGGAAGACAAGAATATCCCCAATGATCTAATGGGCATATCTCCTGATGGTCCATCCGAGGATCTGCATCCTAAGTATCTGGATCTCATGGCTGCAGTCGGTGACCTTGAGAACGCCAAGGAGGAGCTTGACGAGCTACTGTTTCTCAAGGAGCAGCATGAGGGAGAATTAAAGATGAAGGCAGCCGCAGGTATGGAGCTGAACGAGGCTGAGATCGAATTCTTCGATGAGTTCCCGCTGGAAGAGCAAGAAATGCGCAATAGCGTCACCAGCCTGCAGCGCCAAGTAACTGATCTCCGAAAGCTGTGTGAAGAAAAGGGAGTTATGCAAAAGCACTTATCGTCACGAGCTGCTTATCTTCTCAATCCTGAAAATGGATATGAGGACATAGAACTCGATGATGTCTCCGTGATCCTGCGCAGCCGGATAGATCTTGCACATCCCACATTTCCCGTACTTCTGAGCCAGCCTGAACACGTTATGGCTGACGAATTCCCCCTCACACCGCGTGATGCACTCAAGGCAGCAGCAGCCCTACCGGTGACTGACCCGGTGAAACCAAGTCGCATGCAGCTCGCGTCCAAAGAGTATTCCATCGATCGGCTGATGCTGGATCATGGTGAGGGTGGCAAGGGTGATTTTATTAATAGATGGCTTTTGCACCAGCTTAGGCTATCGTCAGTGAATGCACTGCTTCTCCATACGACCTTCACCAAGAGTCGGGGACTCAAGATCCGTGATCTTGATCGTTGGCAGAGTGATGTGCTGCACTACTGGTGGAACGACGAGGGTGCAGAACTACCAGAAGACATGATGCAGCTTGTAACAAGCGAACACTCCAATGACGGTTCAAGAATTGGAACGAACCGGCTCTCAAGGGCGGTGACTTATACCCCCGGCGTGTCGGGCGGTAGACAGAGTCTATTGACTCCGAGTAGTGTCGCACACTCTGCCTGGTGACGAGATTGCCAATGCTGTGAGGCTACCGCCATATTTCTCTCTGTTCTGCCCATCCTTTTACTTACCTTGACTTCTTCCCTTTCATTTGTGTTAAAATCTATTCGGCTTCCATTTGGTGGTCAAAGATGGTTATCTGCTTATCTTCAGGTTAAGATCTGAGCAGACCAGTTCCAGTCTGGTGCAAAACAGGACTAGGCAGAAGCCTAGGTCAGCACGGTAATCTTCAGTCTGTTATTTTCTTTCTCAGCGTGTTGTTAAGGTCTGCGGTTTTTGGTTTGTTTCTGGCGCAAGCGATGTCATATACCCCATTCTTGTTGTTATTGGACTTTGAGAAAGGAGGTAATGTATCTGGATGTTTATACCCTTGGGCTGGTATTACGGAAAGAGCATGTAGATTGGTTAAAGTTTTTGATAAAAGGTGAAGATAATAAGGGTTATTTGACTGGTTGGCGTATGGTGTTTTGAGTAGTAGTGGAGGCGAGCATTATTATGCCTGGTGTATGTATTATGCGTGATGTTTAAGGGTTCGGGGCGTTGATCTTTATAGAGAAACTACCGAGTAGTGTAAATGACATGACCTCTGAATTGTCACGAGAATGGCTCGAACCATGCCATTGTAATTCTTGTTCTTTTTCATACTGTAGTTTCCCCACAACGAATGAATAGTTCCCGCAAACCGGCGGGTCCTGAAGCTCTAACGGTGGGCCGAGGCCACGAGACGAGAGGGTTCGGGACGAGCCTCGCGGGGGGAAGATCCAAATATCTCCACTTGGACCGTCTAGCGACGGAAGAAAAGGAACTGAGTGTATGTACTGGTACTTTGACGCCATCCAAGCCCCTCTCGGTTCGCCCAAATGAAGGTGGGGGAGTGTGCATCAAACGGCCGAGATGAGGAGGCATGTGACTAGGAACGACAGTAACTCCTCGTTTGTGATTTTGATTTCGGTTTTTGTTTTTGATTTTGGCTTGGTTTCATCGTTTGGAAAATGGGTGTCATTTTCATACTGTCTCATTTGTGATGTCGTGCCACTGATTGTCTTTCTGGCTCATAGGCTTATATGAGACTTTGATTTGGTAAATTACAAAAATGTGTTGGGCGCTCAGGATTGACTGGCGAAGGCTCTATGTGCAGCTGATGTGCTGAGACAAAGCGCCCGTGCAGTAGCAGCAAAATACAATTCATCTCCTCAAGGTGCACTGTACTGTACTGTTCGTACGTGTGCTAGAGATGGATGACCAAGTGTTTTGACTAACAGTGAATCCCCCATTTTAGCATTTTACCCCGTAAGGCTGGGGGCCAGGACGGGATGATGCGAGTACGCTTGTAAATGTGCACATCTTGTCTATGAGAGTAAACAATCACGACATTTACAATGCAGGTCATCGCCTCGAGCAGAGTCTCCCTATATTTATCGATAGCTTATCAAGATGAAACAGAAATCGAACCATATAATTCACTCTCAAATAACAGCAGATAGCCCAGACCCATAGCTACCTTGCATTACCCCATATCAGCACAGTACAATCACCAGACTAAACATCAAACCACATGCAAAACATACTTCCCCACGTTTTCCGGGCCAGACCCTTCAAAAGCCGCTTCATACCGGTCTTCCACCAAGCCCTTCTCGTGGGGGATCACCCCTCGAGCTGTCCCCGACGTCATACAGCAGTTGGAAAGGGTGCTGTGCGATAATACTCGGATTTCCAAGGTCAGAGGAGAACAGATCGTGATGTTTGTGCGGCTCTGCTATACAGCTGAATGGGGGTGATTTGCACCAGTTTGGGGATGACGTGCATGCTGGTGTTTTCACGAGGGAAAAGATCGGCTTGTTCGATTCGAGCTGAGAGTCTGAGGTCTAGAACATTATGGCCTCCATACTGCTGGTTCTGTGCCTTGGGGTACCTCGTGCTGGTGTTGAAGTCTGTATCGATCTTGGGTCAGCCTAAGCCTCACACTATTTAGCGTCAACTATGGTATGCCTCAACTTTCCGAGGCGATTTGATATTTCTGATAAGCCACGAGCTCCCGAGAGGGACAGGAAGTTGGTACTAAGTTGTGTGTATCCTACATGGTGTTGCTCACATCCGCACTGGGGCACTTGTCACAACCACAGCCGTAGTAACTTGGCATCTTGTAGTTACTGGGTAGAAATAATTATACTGGAGAAAAAATTGGAGGTCCGTTCCGCCCACTATTTCTTCTGTATCCTTCGATTATCCAAACTGGTTCAATTTTGTTCCAACGAATGCCTTTGCTCACTCCCCTTTGGATACTCGCCTCATTACAGTATGCAGTTGAACAGAAATAGGGGCTTCCTCATGCGATTCCAGTAAACTTGGTCTTGAATCTGAGGTGACCGCAAACTTGGGTTCGTTGTTGGGGTCTGATGTCTTGGGATCATCACTAGCCTCAGCATCGTCACCAGGTGGCTGCTTGGCCCAGAACTTCCACTTGCTCTTTCTTCTCGGTACATCCTCAGCTTTAACAGGTTGATGTTCTTCTACAGGTGGGTGTTCTTCTGGCTGTTCTTTCTTTTTCGATTTCCCAAGTCCTAAACCTTGACTAATACGTCGCCAAGTCGTGCCGTTGTTCTCTTTTTTCTTGGTCAACTTGTCACCTACAACCTTGCTTTTGTCTGGCTGAGGTTCTAGTACTATGTCGGCTGGGGTTTCTGCATGCTTCGCATATCGTAGACAGCCAGTGTTTGCGTTATTACGCCTTTCGTTGCGCTGCGGTTGACGATGGTTAGAGTGAGCATGGCGACCACGACGTCCACGATGAGAACGTCTGTAGCGGTCGCTTGGGTTGAACCTCTCTTCAGGGATCTTGAACTTCCCCTGCCGTCTTCGATGATAGCGCATGGCTTCCTCGTTGACTGACGGTGGCCTTGTCCCATAGGAAGATTCCGGGGTGTGCACATGCGAGAATCGCGAATGATGGTCATCGGTCGAATCCCTGTCTAGCCCAAGCGAAGAGTCGGAATAAGGGGTCCAAGGTAAAGAAGGACGGCTCGAGAGCGATGGATCACGAGATTGATCGGAAGAATAGGTGTTGCTTGGAAGAGTCGTGTGGTTATAGGTACTCGGAGGGATCGTAGGATTTTCCGCTGCCGTGGCTGCTGCTACGACTGTTCTCGATCCTACATCCTCCATGATTGAAAGATAGAATTACGAGAGGTAATGGTAAGATGTAGATATAAATAGTCGTCCATCTGAGTGTTGGGATGGAAGTGAATGGTAGGGGTTGGGAGATAATGGGGGTTTGGCTTTGATAAGATTGTTTGTATGAAAGCCGGAGGTTCCCTTACTTATAATAATAAGAATCTTTCACTGCCTTCCTAGGTTTGTTTATTGGATACCGTGTCGGCGACTGTCAGTACCTACTAATAGAGAGCGCAAAAAGCTCATCTATGGAAAGTGAGGGTGACTAGTGAGTATTCTATGCCATCTCATGCTGAAGCAAATTGAGGCATGAGCAAAGTACACCATGAGTTTCCTTTATGGGTATCTATCCCAGAGTGCTAACACCGTCTCTGAAACGCTTCCACGCGGTTGGTCAACACTTCTTTACCGGGCAGTGAAGTTTCCCATGAACTCAGTATAGGATATTCTGTACCTAGACTAACAAAACTAAATATTCAACTCAGACAGAATTCCCCCTAAATGCATATCTCGAACCGAAAGATCACCAAGTACCATTAACTTCAAGTTGCGGCATATTGAATAATGACAAGGTCTATCATGACATTACATCCCCTTAGGTATTTGTGAATTGCTTATATCCCAAGGCCTCGCGACCGCTCCCTCAGGATAACACGATTCTTCATAGACCGTACGAACGAGGTGAACTGGGATCGTTGGTTCCCATTGCCAGTCCATGCATTCTCCATCTTGTCCATCGACACCAGCCTCCAAGGTAAACTCGAGCACGCGGGTGTGCAGGATACCAACACGATAGCAGAACTCTTGCACCTCGGCGGGTATATCTTTACGTTTGTTGAAGACGGTGTTATGCAGTGCTATTAACGTGTTCCGGATAGAGTCACGACCTTGGCCCTTCTGGGGATCCTCGACGGTTTTTAATCTACTGGTCAGCATAAGATCGTCCTTTGGGTTCAATCAAGTACCTATGTGACTTTGACTTCGACTTTGGTCTTGACTTTTTGGATGTCTTTTTGTCTTTGGGAGGAATCTTGGCCTGTTGTTCCTTGGTCATAATGATCGAGGTGATATTAGATCGTCCTAGACACTGGTGATAATCGTCATGAGGAAGTGAGAGGACTTGGTGTCTGGCCGCAAGAGTTCGCCAGTTCCAGATAGTTTCCGTGTGCCTTTATCGTGAAGTGATTGGAATATAGGCATATATTCTGAACTGGGTTATCAAAGGCGGATGTAATTGAGATGGACATCACACCACGAGTCACAAGAGATACAGGTCAGTTCGCAACTGACTTCATTGACAGATATTTCCCCATCAATTTGCTTCCTTGACGTTTCTTTTCATTGCGGAGCCTATCCTAGGTTGGGTTCTTTGATGAATGAAAGACGTTGTCTTGCCTGGATGACTTTTGTTTGCCGGGGCTTCATCCTGGCTACAGTCAAATATCATCAAGAACGAGATGTGCAACCTACCTAATTAAATAAGAGTTACAGTTCCAGTTTCCTTGGTAATTGAAGGAATCACCTACGAAATAGCACAATTTATATCATTCCCAGGCGACTGCGGATACATAGGGTAACTCTTTATTATGCTATGTACCAAACAGCGGACCAGTACAAAGGATTTTTAAATCATGTTTTTAGATGTTTATTACTTCTAAAACACGCAAAAGGGTCAGCAATTGTTTATGGCTATCGTCCCCATATCGAGCCCGCATCGCGCTCTTCGTTTTGACCGAAATCCATAAAGTGCTGCGTATCCAGACTGGCTACCAGACAGCATCGTTTCCCCACAGAGTTCTGTGTTATCTCTGACTTGGGCTTGAAAGAATGGTTTGTGTTCATTGGCGTCTTCTCCTGTTACCGAGTTTCCTTCGCTGTTGCTACGGCATTTCTATTTTGAGGACAGGTTCACCATTTCACAGCGAAGTCATGAGGAACAAGAGAGAAAGTAGAAACAAGTAACAGCCAAGGAAAAACTTTTCCCTTTTGGGCTATCAATCCGCAGCCGTCACAACCTAGCCTCCTTTGATGCGGAAGATGGCAGAAGGTCAAACGGTGAGGACCCTGGAGGCATCACGGGTGCATCGAAGCCGGTGCGGACCTTAGGTTCTTATGACTAAAAAGAAGAATTCAGGCTCGAGGGGTTTTCTGGGCAAACATGGAAGTGACTGTTTATAGCAACATGCCTGTCTGTGTCCGGGGCCTCTGGTCAGAGTTTCGGCGATGCCGTGATACTTGCGAAAGAATCTTGAAGTCTCTTGGAAAACCAGGGTGAGATCTGCTTTCCTCGAAACCATGGCCATATTCAGGAAGGTATTGGTTACATACCAAGGTGAGACACGAGCCAGAGGCTCTCAAAAGTCTCAGTACTGATACTGTAACATGGTCAATCATTCTTGTAAAGAGGCTTTGTCGCGAATCGATCTACTAGCATCACAAACCGGGAGCCACTGCGGCCCCTGCCTATGAAGGAAAGAGTTGGAGTCCGATGCAAGGAACATGATAGACAAATCGTGAAGATGACAAAGTCCGATGCATCTGGGACGACTTTATCCATTCGGCTTAGTTGTGTGATGCGAATCGTCCACCCCGACATCCATGTGGCAGTGCTACCTGCTCTTGATGCGTCAAGCCGTCCATTGTGCTTACGATGACTTCGCTTCGCTGACCAGGAAACTACAAAACATCGTGTTTTGAGGGTTGGAGGGGGGGGCGGGAAGCAACAGAGGGGATCCTAGTCAGGGAGAACATGGTATCAC